>JANKOD010000006.1:10801334-10812456 GCA_026284645.1 Erythroxylum acuminatum | reverse complement strand
TGCATCCTATATTGCAATTCTTGGTATAAATTTATTTTGACCGGTTTCCAAGGATCAATCTTAGGATTGAATGATAAACCGCGATCATCAGTAATGTGAGGCACGATCGCGTCAAAAGGTTTTTTTTAGGTGTGACTTTTTTTATCTTTTGAGGTTCAGGGCTATTTTTGGAACCGAACAAAGTCCTAGAACCCTAATACACTATAAAAGATGGAAAATAGCAAAAAGAGGTAGCAGCCACTACATCAAAGAAGATCAAAAGGAGACAACAAGAAGAGCGTCAGGAAATTCCAACAATCCAGATTAAGGCTTCAAATAGTTTTTATTCTTTTCCCTTTATTTTCTTCAAAATATTTAATGTGTAATTATATTTCTATGATGTATAACATGTTTATAGATTTCTAAATCTTGATTAGGGATTGTTCTTGAATTTTTTTGTGAACCTTAATTATTGTTGAATTCAATATATTGATAAATTTTGTGATAATTTTCGTGCATATACTTAACAATAAATCAAGAGAATGAGTCAAGTAATTAGTGTTAAGGTGTGCCACCAGATTTTCTAGCTTAATAGACCTACAATTATCAGATTAACGAACTATTGAAGAGATATTTTGATTATGAAATTAATTACCTATAGGATTGCTTCAGATCTAATTGAATAAGTTAGGAATAGTTTTATAAATTGATAGATTACAAACCTATAAATATCAAATTCAGCTAAGGTTACTTGATTAGATACTGAGAGGGAGTAATCAAAATTTTATGATATCTTAAATCAAACTTAAATTGAATTAATAAAATTAAGGGAAAAAAATGATAGAATAGTTCCTAAGTTTTCAAATTTGATCAATCTCAATTTTATTGACAACTCAATTGTTTATTTGCTTACTTTTTTATTTTATTATTTGTTTTAATTTTAGTTATTCATTTTAATTCAAATAAATCTTTAGTATCCTAGGAAAAGTTTTATTTAAGTTGTTAGGTGTTATTAGTCCTCGTAGAAATGATATCGTTGATACTACAAGATACAATCCGTATACTTGTGGTATTTAGAGTTTTATTACCATATAAAACTTACTCAACAATAACTTAAGCCTTTGGTTGTCTAATATTCCAAAGGAATATTATGATCTTGATCCAAATGGGTATTTGTTTTTACTTAACTCTTTCCAATAGAGTACCTAGCTTTAAAATTTACAAGTACATAGGAGAGCAAAAGAGATGTCAAGTCCTGCTTCAATCAATTTTATAGCCTTAGTTGCTAAGTTGAAAGTAAATAGATATAAACCATCTTCACTAACAAAGCCCCCTTTGAGTCCCATGCATTTTTAATTTTTGTGGTCAATTGATTAATGATAGAAATAGATGACAGCTTTCTCAAACAAAATCCCACCATAGTAGTACACCAGCTATTAGCTCATTCTCTAAAAATTTCTATAGAAGAAATAGCGGGTGCACCATTTGAAGATATATGAGGATAGTAGTGGAGGGAGAAATTAGATGATTCACCAACCTTTTGTTTTTAGCTCAAACAAAGGTTCGTTGACTAAGAGGTAGACAAAAGGTAGCCTAGAGTTTATAAGAAGTTTGAGAGTCTGATGGAGCACATAGTTGAGGAAGGTGAGAGCAAGATAACATTATTTGAGTAAAGGGATCCTAAAGAAAATGAGCATAAGGGGAAGGAGTATATGGGTGGAGAAGGATGAGTTCCTGAGTAAGGAGAGGAAGAGAAAGGAAGCATTAAGGGGTAGTGGAGGAAAGTTATCAAGGTTCAAAGGAGAATTCTAGGGCTAAGTCATGTGGAAAGAAGACATAATGCCTTAAGTGATTATGGTAGAAGGAGATAGAGAGAAAATTTTCTAAATACCATTTTTAAAATGGTAATAAAGGAAAGGTGGGAGAAGAAGTGAGAGATAAAAATAGTAAAATACCCTTTGTTCTTAAAAATAGAAGAAAGAAGCAATTTGAAGTAACAAAGTAAAGTCAAGAGAACTAGAAGACGAAGGACCTAATCACAGATGAGAAAAGAGAAGAATTAACGAATACCACTAGGAACAAAAGGTACCTAAGAAGAAGCTAGCTTAAAAAGAAACATAGAAGAGTAAGAAAGAAGTAATATTCTCTCTTTAGCATAAGGAAGTGTCAATTTTAAGTTATAACTACAATTTGATTTGAACTTAAGAATGAACAGGAAAAAAGCAGACAAACATGTCAACAAGATTGGAGGCTCTCCTTCATAAGAATTCATTCAAAGCATAGTAATATTTAAATAAACAATATCAAATGTTAATTTTTAAGTTTGTTTATTAAACATAATAAAAATTGAAGAACGATAAATTAAACTAGTTAAATCTTGTAAATGGCTCAATTATAGGCTTGCTAAGCAATTGTATCATTTATTTAATTTCAATGACCATCTTCTAAATTTAGTTTCTAAATTTTACATAAGAAAAGGTAGAGCTGCTGTATTGATAAAAGAAGAGTTGTTGGTGTAGTGCATTGTAACACTACATAAAATAAACTAGACATATTACTATAGTAGTGGTACGTCTAGGTCAATCCTACAGAGATTAATTCCAATTACTTTCCTAGATTCTACATATATGTAAAACAAGGGGTTTGGTTCGATACAAATTAGAAAACAACGTAAAATTAAATATGTAAAAACAACTCAATTTGATTTTTATAAAATTAATTTCTAATTTAGTATCAAAATCACATTATTATCCAGTATAAATAGGTACTCATGGTAAACAAAAAGAGATGGGACTGGTTACGTTGTTTAAGTTACATGCTGGTAATAGGTTCTATATCACAAAAGAAATTGCAAATCCAAATGGTGAGAATTTGTTGCTACTTTTGAAATGTTTCAAGTGTGGAACCATTCGGTGAGTGGATGCCCGTTTTTTTTTTTGGTTACAATGAAGTGAAAACTAAAACTATCGCATAAAGGAAATATCACAGGCATCAGCCTATACAATCAAGGAGAGGGCGTCAGGAACAGCCTCCCAAACCTGAAAATTAGAAGCAATATTATGACCCAATTTAGCCAAACAATCTGTTGCAAAATTATCTTCACGAAGCACATGCCGAATAGAGCACCTCTAATTCCTAGCAAGTAAAGTTTGAATATTCACAACCAAAACAGACAGGGGATGTGAAAAGATAACACCACAAATCATCATCCGCACCGCCTCCATGCTATCAGATTCGACAATGACTTGCCGAAAACCGTGATCCCACGCAAAAATCAAACTATTTCGGATGGATCATAACTCCCCCACCAAGATAGTTTAAATACCAATTCTAAACGAGTATCCCCCGAACCAACGACCAAAGGAATTACGCAACAACCCTCCACCACTAGTCAGCCCAAGATTGACAAAAAAACTATCGTCACAATTCAACTTCACCCAACCAGGTGGCAGTGCAGCCCAACCAATTCAACACCGCACACCATGAAGTTTCGGTGGTGAAACAGAAGTCAGGGACACATCTAGTGCAACTTTAAAAACACAACCATTCAAATTTGCTAAGGAAAGAAACTCCTTTTAAAAGACCAATAGATTCCGAGCCTTTCACAACCACCAAATACCTGCCAGAAATCAATGTGCCCAGGCAAACTCAAAAGGACCCACAGTATGAACATGCAAATTCAAAGCTAGCCAATCAACTAAGTTCACTGCAGTAAAAAAATTAACAGGAACATCCTACTGCTGCTATCATGCAACCGCACGACGACACATGTGACATGCCTAATTCCTATCAACATACCCATGAGCCCAACCTTTGCTCGTTCGTTGTATTATAAGTATCCTGATGGAGACAAGGCTGTCCATTGTTGCTTTCTTTTTCTTGCCATTAACATCCAAGGTGTCCTAACCAACCTCTAATGGCTCAAACTTACTCGTTTTCATTTTTCTTAATCTAATGCTTAGTATGTCTGTGTAAAATAAAAAGATCAACCATTATCTTCGGTTTAGTTCATTTTAACTTTTGAATTTCCTAACATTAAGCTCGAATCTGGCACACCTTTCGGTCCCACATAATGGGCCTGTTACTCTCAAACTGTATAAAAAAACCCAAGATGAAAGCACGAACTGGGTTCAACTTTTAGAAAGTCTACTATTGTCCAGTACAATCCTATCCCACCATGAACAGGCCCACTTCAATAATACCCCACCACAAGTGCCCCAACTTGGAACCCTCAGGACTCAAAGAGATCAGCTTAGAATTGTTAAGTCCGTAATTGAGAATGACCACTTCTGTTTATGATCAGCGCCACTAGAGTGACAGTTAAAATACTGGTTTGCTCCCGCGGAAAAGCAGCTCCAGGTATTAGTTTATTGCACTGAAGAACTGGAAAGGCAACGCAGGCTAGTGGGGCTCCAAGATGGCCATCTCTCCCAAACTTCTCACTTTTCTTATATTCTCTCCTCCTTTTGCTTTCTGTCATTCAAGCTTTTCATCACTTGCGTATTTCCAAAAGTTTTCTTTCTCTTCTCCACCTTGGAGAAGATCAGTTTCACCTCCCCAACCAGAGCATATACGACAATGGTGAAGGAAACTGAGTATTATGACGTTCTTGGCGTGACCCCTTCAGCATCTGAGGAGGAGATTCGAAAAGCTTATTATCTCAAGGTTTGAGTTTGATCCCTTGATGTGGGGCTCAATGTTCTTGATTCTTGACAACTTTACGATGCTCCATGGTGTCGAGTCGATTCAAATTTAGTTCCATTTGTTTCAGTCCAAAGCTTGAGCAGGTTAATTCTGCTTCAAGACACATATAAACTCTTTTACTTGGGCAGTACATATGATTCAGTGGTAGGTCTGCAGAGTTGATCAAAATTCTGATGATCAGTTAACATCTTCCTTAAGCTATTCATTTCATTTTCCTTATTGCTTGCTTATCTTTTGTTATTGAACTTAGAGGTTAGAGCAAGCCTGATTGGTGATGCAACAAATTCCATGGTAAAATCGGTTTTGACATCTATTGTTTCAAATGGGGGTGGGAATCTACTACAGTTCAAAGCTAATAGAAAGTTTTTACGTGCTATTGTTACATTACATCAAATTTTCGTGCTTACACTTTTCCTAACTTGGATGTCCCAAATTTTCAAATGCATTTCTTAAAATTATCACAGGCCAGGCAAGTGCATCCTGATAAAAATCCGAACGATCCTCAGGCGGCAGAAAAGTTTCAGGCAAGTGCCTTAGTTGTTTGATTTCCTTACGCTTCAGTAATCCCTCCTACTATGCAGGTTTTGTTCGTCCTTTCGACTGCAATATTTCCTCTTCTTCAGTTTCATTGAGCAGTAACAACAATATGAGCAGGTCCTAGGTGAAGCCTATCAAGTTCTTAGCAATCCACTTCAAAGAGAAGCATATGATAGAAATGGGAAGAATTCTGTCTCGAGGTAAGTTTTGGGACTTTGTTCGTAGTGTAATCACTTGTCTAGCTCTTCTAGACTGTAAAGATAACAACCTCTAATTTCAGTTTCATGGTTTGGCGGGAAGTATTCCAGATAGCACCTTATAGAAATGTCAGAAGAGAAATTTGGCTAGTCAAACATTACCAATAAATGATTTGTTTAGGGATCTATATGTTTGTTGTCCATATTTCTTGAATCTGTGGACTTGCTATAAACTCTTACCTACATGCATCCCCATAATGATTTGCTAGAAATGTTTCACATTGTGATTAATTGTAAAATGATATTGGTTAGGGAAATTATGCTTGACCCGACTGCTGTCTTTGCTCTTCTGTTTGGAAGCGAGTTATTTGAGGACTACATAGGCCATCTGTCTGTGGCGTCAATGGCTTCTTCTGAATTAGCTATTGGAACTGACAATCCTGATAAGCTACATGAAAGATTGAAGGTACGCTCTGAGAGTAATGTCACAAGTTGAGTTTATCCTCTCAAGTATTGAGCGGTCACAGGTACCGGTTTAGGAGTTAGTTATGGTCTCAGCCTGATGTTGTAAAAAAGAGGTCGACATCAGTTGCGCCTTCATCCTTGCATAGTTACTGTAACTCTGGACGAATGCTTAATCATATGTGTCGGAGCTATAACTTTAATCAATACTGTTTCCGTTCATCGTACTGTTGATCGAATTCGCAAGTGATGACGGTGCTAAATACTGGTTGCATTTAAGTGGAGTTAGTCTTTGTTTAAGTTCTCATTGCATTTTAAGTAACCATGGGATAAGAATTCAGCTTCGATCCCATATTTATTTGTTCATCTTCTTTTCTTTTATTGGATTTGAATTCTAAATCGAAGGCTATCCAAAAAGAACGAGAGGAAAAGCTAGCAAGATGGCTTAAAGATTTCCTCCAGCAATATGTTCATGGAGACAAAGTAGGATTCGTTAGGCGTGCTGAATCTGAAGCCAAACGGCTCTCTGGTGCAGGTTAATTTAGCTTCTTTCTCGTCATTATTTCAAGGAACAGAAGCTTAACAACTTAAGTTTTCGTTTTGAATGTTACAGCTTTTGGGATTAGCATATTGCATACTATTGGCTATGTATATTCAAGACAAGCAGCTCAGCAGCTCGGAAAGAAAGCAATCTATCTTGGGGTGCCATTTTTAGCTGAGTGGGTTCGGAACAAGGGCCATTTGTGGAAGTCACAAATTACAGCAGCCAAGGGTACGAGACATGTGAATAGCACAAACACACACAACTGGTTGTAGTAATTTACTTGTAAGCTTATCAGAAGCATGCTCATGGATTAGCTTACATCTTTCCAATTAGGTGCTTTTCAGTTGCTACAACTTCAAGATGACATGGGCCGGCAATTGAAAATGGATGGAAATACCGAAACTGATGTTGAATCACATCTACTCTCAAACAAAGACACCATGATGAATTCATTGTGGAAGTTGAACGTTGTGGACATTGAAGTTACCCTCCTACACGTGTGTCAAATGGTGAGTGCGTCTTCTCCTCTCAAAGCTGGGAAATCATCCCTTTTTAAGAAAATAAAGAATGTCATTACTAGACAAAGCCAATAACAATACATTCTCTTAGAATTTCTCGAGATTTGTGTTGCTTCTTAAAAATTTGATAGTACCTTTAGAAAAAATACAGTGCACTTACTGTTGCAACTCCATATACTACTTTGAATCGAGACATTGACCCTAGCATCAGTAAGATAAAAGAGCCTGATACTAGGGTAGTTTGGAAGAAGGTTTAGAGGCCCTAATAAGCTCCAGTTGTTTGTCCATAACCAATTGCTCATACTATTCCCCACCTTGTATTGAATCAGAGGTTGAAGGAGCTCTCTAAGTTTGAGAATCTATCCCATACTCTATGGAATATTTCTTCTAACTTTCATTTCAAATGCTTTCTAATCTCAGGTAGTGTTCGTTAGCCCATTTCACCCATAACGACTCTTTATGAACAAGAATTCTCCATAATTTTTTGTCATTAACATATTGTTCACATGTTGGATTGATTTAATCCCAAGTACACCTTCTTGCTTGGGCGTACAGATGTCTTTCCAGCTTACTTTGGCATATGGTTTTAAGGGCATATCTCCACTCAAAAGAAAGTTTTCTGGAAGCCTTTTTTATATTCTTGCTCAGTGATTTAGGTACGATCAAATGTGCAAACCAATAGTTATGCATGTTACTCAAAACTGAAAGAATAAGTTATAGTCTACCTGTGAATGATAAGCATTTGGAGGCCCAGTTCTGATGAGATCAAATTAAGGTTGACAATCTGAATGGGGTTGTTCTTGAATAAATGGGGAACCCTAGATAGGAAAAGTATGGTTCCTTGATGGATAATCCTAAAACAAATGCCATGTAGAAGAAGCATTAGCTGATAACATTAAGAAGATCTTATCCTTGTTAATACATAGACTAGAAAGGGAACTAAAATCATCCAAGGACTTCATAATGCATTTCAGAGAAACAGGATTAGCACTACTGAACAAAAGGAAATCATCAGCTAATGCTAAATGTGTTATGCCTAAGCTTTTGTATTTCTTATGAAACCTAAAATTGCTCTCTATCCTTATATAATGCATCAAAATTTTAGACAAAACTTCAATTTTCAAGGTGAAGAGATAGGGGGAAATAGGGTCCCCTTTTCTAAGGCCTCTTACCCCCTTAAAAATGTGAGAAGTTTCCTCATCAATAATAACATTGAATGAAGTTAAAGTTATACAATAGTTTATCCATATGATGAAATTTTCTAGAAAGCTAAAAGCTTTAAGGGACAGAAGAATAAAGTCCTCACATACTGGACCAAAGCTTTGTGAATGTCAAGCTTGGTAACACAGTTACTACATAAGCCTCTTAAGTGATAATTTTCGAGTAATTCCTGAGCAAACATTATCCTATCACGAATGTTTCTTCCTAATATAAAAGCATCTTGAGAGTGGTTCACAAAAGAAGGCAGAATGTGCTTAAGCCTGGAGGCAAGGAGCTTCGAAATAATTTTATAAAAGGTGCTAACACAAGCTATGGGTTTGAATTCTTTAAAGGACTTCGGGTAATGGTTTTAGGATCCATGGTAAGGAGAGTATGATTCCAGGCAAAAAGCATTCTGAAATGAGAAAAAAATCCAAAACTGTATCACACACAAGCCTCGTAATAGAACTCCATGATTTTTTTTTTAATATAGAAATAGGCATTAAAGCCATCGGGGCTTGGAGCTTTATTGGGATCTAGTTTGAAGACTATGTTCTCAATATCTTCAATAGAGAAAGGCCTGGCTAGGAATCTAACTTGATGGCTATTTAGAAGCTTTGGAGCAACAACTTTGATGGTATCAACTGATATAGCAGAACTGGAAAGTGTTCCCAAAATGCCTTGATAGTAGTCTCTATTATGATCCAGGAGCTCATCTCTACTAAAGAATACCTCACCTTTCTTATTTTTCAATATAGCAATTCCATTGCAATTTCTAGTAATCAAAGACCTATGGAAGAAACTTGTATTGGAGTATCCTTCTTTCAGTCAAACTGTTCTTGATTTTTGCATTAGCAAGGAGTTATGATTCTCCAGAGCTTTACTATAGGATTCTAGAGCTTGTTTCTCTCTATGTTTCAGGGAGGGATCAGTATCACCATGCATCTTAAGGTTTAGCTTTTTAAGTTCTTGCTTTATTGTCATTATTTTCCCGTAAAGTCTAAAGGAAGCATAACCTTATTCCTTTCAACCGAAACTATCCTCCAAGGCTTGTTGAAACCCATCTATGTTACAAAGAAAATTGAAAAACCTAAAAGAGGAGGCTCTTTTCTGGTTACCATGGAGATCAAGGATCTCAACTGAAGAATGATCTGAGCAAAGTGATTTGTTAAAGAGGGCTTTACTATGCTGAAAACTTTTAAACCATTTAACATTTACCATATCCCTGTCAAGCTTCTTCATCATAAACAAAGTGCCATCTTGATTGTTGTTCCAAGTAAAGAAACATCTATCTGATTTGAGGTCAATAACTTCCATGTTAGTTACACAATGTTTTAGCTCTTTGCAAGGTTTACTGGAGCATCTTGAGCCTTCGGATTCCGAGGACACAAATGTAATGTTGAAGTCACCTAGTAATAGCTAGGTTTCTTTAATGTCAGTCTAACTATTTTGGTAGTTTAGAGTTTATTCTTTTTCCATTTATATGTCTGCCACACGATCTTGGAGAAATAATTTTTTAACACTGTTAGTGATCCTTATGACTTCAGTTGGTTCTAATCTATGCAGGTTCTGAGAGAAAACAATGCTAAAAGGGAGGAACTCAAAGCTCGTGCATTGGCTCTGAAAGTTCTAGGCAAAATATTTCAGGTGAGCCATGTTTTATTAATGTTATTAACTTTCTAGTCAGTGTCATTCACATATTTATATTAATCATTGGTCAAGTTTTTCATTTCCATAGTAAAACATTGGAAGCTGCAAAGCTATGAACTTTATGTGTCATAGAAAGAAAATATAATAATGAGTTGAACTAGGAAAAGTGAGACCCAAAACATAGGTCCTGATTTCAGATTTCACTTGATTCTTCTCAGCAAGAAAAAAAAACAAGAAATGGAGGAACATCAAAAGGAAAGAATGTTTCTGAAATTGACGATGATGGAAGCAGTTCTGATAGTAGCAGCGAAGATGATTCGCCAAGAGCAATATCATATCGTACACCTCTGCTTACTCAGGCATGTTTAAACCGTTATTAGTTCAACTTTAGAGCTCCAGAATATGTTACTCCCTGTTTTTTGGACATCAATTATCAGTTCTATCAGTAAGTAGCGATTATTCGCTTTTGATTAATTCGTTATTTGACATGCAGGGTATTGGCAGGCTCTTTAGATGCCTCTGCAATCCAGCATTTGATGTGGACGATGAAGAGATTGTGTACAAAAGCAAATGATGCCTCAGCTATACATTATCGAGAAGATTAACGCTTCCTATAGTTGATGGCTTCCTCTTCAGAAATCGTCGTCCTTATCCTCACCCTCAATGCGTGATGTTTGAAAAATTTTGCTTTTTTCCGCAAACTATGTATATTTCTCTGTGATTCCGCGTTTTAACGATTAACACCACATTTTATAGTTGCATTTAACGATGAACACCTCTGTTCTCTTGAAATATAATATGCAGTTGTATTAATTAAGCTTAATCCCCTGCTACACCTAATTAGTGCATCTTTGCTTATTTGATGTTCTATTTTAAAGATAAAATTACATTGAATCAACTCTCATTCCCAATCTGGTCACATTCTATATCAACATTCAACATTCAACATTCATAATATTATATTTTAAATTATATATTAGTCTTTTTAATGATTATGTAATAGGAATATAGATTTTATGACAATATTTTAGATAATAATATGCAAATTATAATATTTTAAATTTAAATAATTGATTTGGAGAACGGTAATGTATCTTGAAGTTAACCACAACTCTCAATTAATAGCTCACTAGCATAGAATTAGCACCCAAATCATGTATATAATTAGCATAATATCTGGTCGGGCCGACCGTGCAAGGCCCGGACCCAGTCAAGACTACCCACGGGCCGATCGGTCAGGCCCTGAGCCCAACAGGAATGACGGGCTCAAGCTCGGTCCACGCTCTCCATAGCCCGCCAGCGTGAGCAGTCCGTTAGCATCAGTAAACAAC
>JANKOD010000006.1:10773724-10795289 GCA_026284645.1 Erythroxylum acuminatum | reverse complement strand
ATCTTATGGTAATTAGGATTTTTATGCCTTAGTTTGAAGAGTTTTTCAAGAAAGAATAAAAGAGAAAGAAAAGAAAGAAAAAAAAAGGGAAAGACGAATGATTGTTAAGAAAATCAGCATTTGTGGGGTTCTAGTCAAGAGTTTTTAGTAAGAGGTTGGGTTCCGGATACGGGATCCAACACATTCTTATTAGAATATAATTGAAGAACTTGGTATTTTAATTATCCTCTCTAAGCTACTGAATTCTTAAGTTTTTCTTTAGTAAGGAATTATGTATTTTAAAGGCCTAAATGCAGTTCCTCATGACCTCATGTCCTTGTAGTTTAAGTGAAGTATCAGAAGGATTCCTATAACTCTTGGTCTGGATTTGTAAAAGAGAGAGTTTGATTGCTTTAATGTTAGTTGAGGTATCAGGAAATGAATTGTAGTTGAGTTTTTTGAGTTTGTCCTTTATTGCCTTTAATTTCCTCATTAACTAAAAACCTACATCCATTAACTTGGACCTGCAGACCCTTACTATTAGCCCTTTCAAAACCCTCAAGTTAACAAGGTTAAAGGAAGCAATATTGGAGTCCTCTATAAAGGAATTATTAGAGTAAATTAAGGTACCAAAATGGGCATGACAAGAGGGGAATTTGCTCAACCATGAATAGCTCTCTATCAAGTTTTCTCCTATAAGGCAATCTCCATTTTATCTATTGCTTTATGTGAAGTATTGACCATTAAAGTTTAAATTAGTGACTCCTAGATGAGTCATGAATGATTTGAGCTCATGTCTTAAATGTCTCAAATTAGTTTCCCTCCTAAAAGTTCTTGATACAATTGAGGTCTCGTAATAGTAGCCAAGGAGATTGAATTCCTACTTATAGCCTTTTTAGATCATTCCAAAATTCCTTTTTTTTTAGATCATGATTAGTAGCATAGATAAGACAACAATTAAGATTGATGATTTGATAAGTGGAAAAAGACAGCCCTATAATGTTCTAGGTGAGGAAAAACATTATAATGTTCTAGGTGAGGAAAAACATTAGCTAAGAATAAGAGCAGACACTAAGGATGACCCTCGTGTTAGGCTTTCTATCAAGCTTATTAACAAAGGTAAAGGGCGCTTTCTTATAATACACCTGTGTGCAAGAAGAGCTTCCACTAATCCCTGTAAAACAAAATTGGGATTCTCTATAAGGTTATCATTAGCATGGGGAGCAAGAGACAAATCTTGAACTCCTCCTTAGGCTTTGTCTCCTCAATATTGCTAGCTAAAACACAATTGTCTAGCTTAAAAGTGGACTCCATATTCTTTGAATTAATCAAATTACACACAGAGATATTGGTTTTAGTATTAGTGGAGCTTCGAACTTTTAGTATTAGAAGGAGCACAATCTTCCAAAAAGATAGAACACCGGTTGAAGGGGAAAAAAAAATCAAAACTTCCTAGAACTTGGAAAAGAAGCTTGAGGGAGACGCTATTTTCTTTACCATCTGGGAAATAAACAGACGAGATAGCTTGGCCTAAGATTGTTAATCATCAAGTTTTCACAAACAAAATCAGGTTAGAAATTATAATTCTCTTAAACAAAACATTTCAAAAGAAGTATAAGTAAATCAGAGCAAATAAATTGTCAAACTTTCCTTACCCATTCACGCAGTATAAAACATTTCAGGTTTCTGATCAACTGTAAATCCTGAAGAATAGGATCTGGGCACCGCACTGAAGTTGTATGATGAGAAAGAGCTTGGGGGCATGAAATATATGTGCAGACTATGAAAGAGTAATTCACGTTTTTAGGGTTTTTATTCACAAAGATCATGGCACTCCAAGGTTAAAACATTGTACCAGTTCTGAAGCAAAAATGAATAAATCAAAAATGGGTGAAAGACTTCATGATTATACACCATCCATCTTAACGGAATGGACTCTACGGGGCAGCTATTATGTACAAGAAAAAGGGGATTTAGTACTTAAGCCAAGAACTTAACACAAGTGAATGCTTTCATCAAAACGCAAATGATGGCATTTGGATGTAGCCGTGATTCTGAAGCTCCATTTCTGCTCTTCCTTGGTCGACTTCATAAAGTCCTATGCAAAAGCATAACCAGAAAAGCAAATTTGACAGGTAAAACAAAGGCTAACTCAGATGGCATATGAGAAACATTCGGAACTCACGAATTATATCATTACACTAATCTACCTAATAGTGTGCCTCGTTGTTTAGCGTTATCCCGAGCTTTTGGTGAAATATGAGACTTTTTGAGCAGAGGTCATAGAATGTACTAACATCAAAAGGCCATTTCTTTACTAACGATTTCACATAGGAACATATTTTATCATTTGTCTCAATACTTCTTATTTTGAGGTGCAAATCGCTGCTTCATATGTTTTACACGTTCATCATCTCCTTCGAGAAGGCGCAAAACCTGTTGTAAGCAATCGTTCATCAAAATCCGAAAAGAAAAGAAAACATTGAAAGTAAAACTAAAAGATAGACAGGTTGAAACTATAGCCAATGGAAAAGTATACTGCAAGTTCCTAAAGATCGTCTTCAGCACTATATAAAAGCCTGCATTTGCGTATTGCTGTCAAGAAATAAACAGTTACTTGAACAAGTGTCCGGTAAGAACTAGCATTTCACATGCTCCGTAGGTGGACAAATCAGTCACTATTAAGGAGCAAATGATATTTTCTTAAGCTTGTCTAAAATGTACTAGTTAATTAACAATTCCCAACTGAAGATGCTTGTCGTAAACATATTTGGAGAAATTCAAGTACCTCTCCAATTGATGGCCGCACTCTAGGGTCTCTTTGCATACACAAGGAAGTTGCTTTAGCCATGAGATACAACTCATTTCTTTCATATGATTTTCCAAGGCGACAATCTATAAGTTCATGCAGAGCAAGCCCATCAAGTAGTGGTTCTGCCTAAGATTCATAATAGGAAAGCATAGATATGTGCAATAACAAAGAAATGATTAGTATCCCATGACAAAATATTATTATGCAAATTGAGAAAGTGAAATAGCAACACCGTACCCACTGGTGTAGGGATTGTTGTCCTTCCACTCTTTTCTCATCAAAGACCTTACGTCCTGATATTAGCTGCAGAAGAACAATGCCAAATGCATAGATATCTGTCTTTACAGAAACAACACCATTCTCTGCATACTCTGGAGCTAAGTACCTACATCATCCAGAAGACAACTTGAATTTGCTTGGCTGCAAACTAATTGTATTTCAATACTCCACCATTCAATGTTAGAAACTGAGAAGCCTTTATAGTGCTTACCCAAATGTGCCAAGTACCCTAGTCTGAACAGGATCATCCCCATTCTTCCATCTTGCAAGGCCAAAATCACCAAGCTGTATGTGGATAAATCATTCCATGAACTGAGATGGTCTTAGTTATAACTACCACACCCTAGGTAAAGCACATAAAAACAAACAGATATTAAGGTCGACCTTTTAGTTATTGCATTTTATCATGATTATCTGGTCTCTTGGTATTGTAACATGATGCAAAAGAAACCTCTCATTGTTTCTTGAGTGATGACAGAAACATAGATTCATAGGCATTCTTTAGCATTGTTATTTAAAGAAAACTAATAATATTTTCTAATTAGTGGATATAAACTTTTAGGGAAAGGAATTTTCAATTTTTGTGAAAACTATTTATGGCTTGTTAAGAAATACAGTAATTATGCATTCAATTGTTTGATCTTAACCGGCTCAGCTTGGAAAAGACTAAGAAGATCAACAATCACAATACAAATGAGAATTCTTGGTTAAATTTTATTTCCTACGACAATACAAATGACTAATATAACCGAATATGCATATTCTACAAAGTGAATTCCTATCTGTGTTCATGGTCTATCACAAGTAACAAATAAAAGAAGAGCATTATTGTAAGCGTATAAAACACAAAGAGGCAGAGAAGTTGACCATTGGAATAAAGTCATGTGTTAGCAGTATGTTGCTTGGTCGCAAGTCCCGATGTATTATAGGTCCACCACGGCATTCTTCGTGCAGGAAACGCAGCCCTTTTGCAGTTGCAATGGCGATAGCAAATCTTTGACGCCACCCAAGAGTATTTGCTGCCTTGTCTGCATAATGAAAAGTATACCAGTTAAGCTTATGATTGTAATCGTGGTCCAGAATTAGTAAAGGTTACATGGATGATCATTATTATTAGAAGATCCTTACCAAATAGATGCCAAGAAAGAGATTTGTTGCAAATATACTCATAAACTAGAATGTTAATTTTCTCCTTGCAACAAAAACCCAAAAGCATAACAATATTCTTGTGGCGGGCAAAACTTAAGACATAAACCTCAGATTGAAACTCCGTAAATCCTTGTGTGCTTGCTTCTTTGTGAACTTTTGCTGCAATCAGTTGTCCATCTCTTAGCTTACCTTTATAAACACGACCATATCCACCTTCCCCTAGTAAGTTATCTTTTGAAAAATCATCCGTTGCCTGCTGAATCTCAGCAAATGTGAATCGCATTTTATCAACATACAATTCAGTCCTCGCCCCACAAACAGAACAGAGAATTGGTGCTTTCGAGGATCTAAATTGGCAGCCACTTTTTTGATGTTTCACAATGATCTCATACTTAGAAGGGTATGTGTTCTCCATTTGTTTGCTAGAACCTGGAATGTATAATACACTACATATCACTACAAATGGTAACCAATTTACAAGCACACTACATAGTTATCTGAGAGCACAATAGAACAAGCAATCAGACAATATAGTTTTCCTCTTGCTGCATAGGAGTTTGATGCCAGGCTCATATGATTAATAACCAAGAAAGACATCACATACAATTTCCAGCATACCTACATTATTAACTTTCTGGCCAAAGCACACATAAATTGTTAGTAAAGTCAGTACAAACAATTCAAAACAGACAACTTAATAAGCTTCCTAGTTCTATTTTGACTCTCAGTTCAATTCAAATATTATATTTTCATCATTACTGCACTTTAAATCTGATTTCTGCTCTAATCTAAGAAGTGTAACTAATCATTTCCCATTCAGTATTAATACTAAGTTTTGGGAAGCATGCTTCACTATAGTTGTCCTAGAAATTCTCTCCGTGGTTATGATTTACAGCAGATAGAGGACAGTTTTCGTGCAATATAATTGATTTCAATGTCTC
Organism: Erythroxylum acuminatum; assembly: GCA_026284645.1. NCBI lineage: Eukaryota > Viridiplantae > Streptophyta > Magnoliopsida > Malpighiales > Erythroxylaceae > Erythroxylum > Erythroxylum acuminatum. The sequence continues at coordinate 10,790,129 of JANKOD010000006.1, read as the reverse complement.
TGTACTAATATTAATAAACTTTAAAACAGGTTAGGCAAAGATTTACCAGCATCACATTAGGTTTGTAAAGAACTAGGCATTACACCAAATGTCTAGAAATCACATTTAGAATTTAAGAATCACCATTAGATCAGAAAGTATCGAATTTTCACTTTGAAATTCATAAACTGAAAATTCTTTCCTTTACCTCATAATTGAAAGATTCAATCTTATATGTAGATTTTGTCCTGTTGATTCTAATCCTAATCCTACTTACATAAGGACTAACATAAAATGCTCAAATAAAAATTGAGTCTGACTTTAATAAGGATTTTGTTATTCCTTAAAAGACATTAAATCCTAAACAAATAAGAACAAAACAAAATGAAAATCTTCAATTCCCCTAATTTTTGTTCTCCATCAAGATATTGATTTACGATCAAAATGATTAGAAGTATACAATTATGAAATCCTAAATGTATCAACTTCACCATTAGGCAACACCCTTTCCACTTGACATAATTAGTGCCATCAATTTTATTTCATTTTTTTAGAATGTAAAGACTTTATTGAATCAATACAATTTAAGTACAAAATGGTCTACAACTATAAGGTTCCATGATAATCTAACCATCAAGGAGACACAATAGAAACTATGAAAGTCAACATATTGCTAATGACCAAACACCATATATTGCATCTTTAGGATCATCATTGACTTTTTATGAGTGGGGAATTGAACTTCACTTTGAACTTTATGCCAGGTTAATAAGGTCAGAGCCCAACAAATTCCTTAAACATTCTAAGGATCATCAAGGTGTAGTGTTTCCTCTATGAGCATGGCTCCTTTAAGGTAATCTCCAATTGTTTATTAGGATCCAACTATAAGTTTGGTGTAACTAGTCGATGATTATCTGCCCTGTGATAAATTGAATAATTGTATTAAGGAGGGTTTGTTCCTGTACAAAAGCCTGTTGGAAGATCCTTAAATTCCTCTCCATCCAAAGGCCATATATTGTGCTGCATAGCACTAACTTGAAAACAATCCAATCCTCCTCTTTCCTCTTTTAATTCAAACAAAGCCAGTCAATGAATGTCTACCAATTCATTGTAAGAACAGACCTATTCAACATTCTTATAATTGTACCTAAATGTTAGAAGAGAACTTGCATTCAAAGAAGAGACGCTTTTGGTGGTTTCTAGCTCCTGGTTATAGAACACATATATCAAATAAATTCATAAATCTTTTCACTCTATCTAATTTGCTTAGCCTTCCTTTAACTGCTAGCCACAACATGAATATAATCCTTTAGACTTTGGGAGAGCTGATAATTCACATTGAGAGAGTGCAAGGAGCTGGAGATCAACATCATGATTGTATATAAAGCCTCTTTAACCATATCATAGTCAACAATTACCCTTTAAAGAGAGGAGAGCTCACTAACGTCAGTTAATGGCCCTGCAGTGGACCAATTGTTATGCAAAATAGATGTAGAAGTTCCATTACCAACCTTGTGAATGATCTCTAGCCTGATCCTCTCTCTAAGCTTGAGTACATAGATACATGTCCATGATAAATTGTGTTTTTGTCTCAAACACCAAAAACTCTTGTTCCTTATATAGTATGCATTTATCCATTTGACTTGTAAGGAAACTTTACCATTTAGAATCATTTGAATTCTCCAGATCATTTGCACCTATTTTGTAAGTTTTATAGGCATAGTCCTCTCTCATCCATAGACAAACAGAGACCACTCCATATGACCTTCGCTAATGACTTTTAGGAATTGTCTAACCAAATAAATATGTTTACTTGTTTAACTTTCTTGCTAATACTCTTAGGGAACTACAGATGAGAGGACCAATACATATGTAAACTATTTAGTATTGATTATAATTCTCCCTACTATTGATAAACACCAGCATGTAATTCTTAAATTGATTCTTTCAATAAGTGGTTTGAAATTTTGTGTATATTAGTCTCTTAGAAGAATTTGGGATTCTAGGCTAGGTAAGAGGGCACTTAGAAGATTTCAATCTTGTTATGCATGCTAACCAATTGGCAATGTCATCTACCACCGAAGAAATGAACAACTAGTTTCTTTTCTTCGTTGATGGAGAGGCTTGAAAGAACATTGAAAATGTTTAGATCTGTCATACGAACATTAATTGAATTAGCATCAACCTTGGAGAATAGAATTAAATCATTTGCAAATGATAAACATGTTATTCACAAGCTCTTACATTTGAAATGAAATTTAAAGCTCTTTTCCTAGCTAGAACTTCCACGCTCAAGGTGAATAAGTAAGGGAAAAAAGCCTCCCCTTGCGTTAAACCTCTAGGAATCCTGTTATAAGTTTGGTGAGCTCTCCATTGACTAGTATGCCAAATGAAATGATAGTGATATATTGAGCAATCTAATCAATGAATTTAACAGGAAAACAAAAGGCGTACATGGTGTTTAGTATAAAGCTCCAATCTAGTCATTCAAAGGTCATGTGGCATTCAATCTTAGTTTGAAAATTCATGCTTGAATGCTTCCTATTATAGTGACCAGTTCTTAAAGTAACAATATGTTATCCCCTATTAACTTACCATTTATAAATGCCCCTTGAGAAGGATTAGCCAATTGATAAAGAACATATTTCAATTTGTTTGCAATTAGTTTTCAAATAACCTTATAGATGGTATTATAACATGAAATTAGTCTAAATTCCCTTATCAAATTAGGGGCTCATACCTTGGGAATCAATCATATGAAAGTATTTTTCATCTCCCTCAACATTCTTCCTTTGTTGAAGAATTCTAACACTGCATCAGTCACTAGTGTGCTTGTGCTTGGCCAAATTTCATGGCAAAAATAGCCATTGATACCATCTGGTCCTGGTGCTTTATTGGGGTTTAATACAAACATGGTTGCTTCCACATCATTTGGATTAAAAAGTTTGATTAATAGTTCAGCTACTTGAGTAGGAATCTACTGATTAATAGTTCAGCTACTTGAGTAGGAATCTACTCCTTTATAATAGATTTGAAAAGGTGTAAGCCTCCTAATGAATGTCATCTTTGGAAGTTAGCAAACTACCACTTTTATCCCTTAAGGAGTCAATTATATTTGTATTGCTTTTTGATAAAATAGATTTATGGAAAAACAACTTTTTGTCCCCCTCCTTCAGCCAAAGTATTCTTGATCTTTATAGGTGAAAGATTGATATCAATTGCTTGGTTGTATTGAAGTAGAACAAATTTTTCATCTTCTTAAAGAGGCATATCTTTAGGGGTAACATAGAGGGAACTTTGAATTTTCTCCAACTTCTCCTTTGCACCTTTCACAGCCAACTAAGTGTTATTAAACCTCATCTCATTTAGACTTTTAAGCTCTTTTTTCACCTATTGCAGCTTCCTCATACATATGTAAAGCTTGTGAAATTGAATGTTGAGATTAAACCCTTTGATTAGAACTTCTTCAAATCCATCCACATCAACCAAAAAGTTGTTAAATCTAAATGGAAAGTTCCTTCTTTCAAAGTTGAAGATGTTTTGCACCAAGATTAGGTGAGGCATGATGGAAGAGAATTGTTATCTGTAGCTTTGCTCTTTGAAAAATTAGTCAACTATTAAGCATTTACCAAAGCGTTATCTAGTTTTTTCTCAAGAACTAACTCCTTTTCGGCTTATTATTTCAAATGTAAAAATGACGTTCCATTTTTAAGTTAGTAACTTACAAGTAGCTAGCACACTTGCGAAAATCATCAGTGTGGCTTCTTAGCCTAGCAATTCCTTCAGCCTCAATAAAGTGAATCATGCTACTAAAGTCACCAAGAACTAACCAAGGCTTATTCATAGTGGCTCTAATATCTCTCAATTTTTTTCATAAAAGAATTCTCTAGAAAGCATGATCAAAAGCATATATAAAAGTGAATCAGCTGATTATCAATAGATTATTGAGTATCCTCTAATTTACTTGGTTCATAAGCCACTACCTGTCTTCCATTATAATGATAGTGGTGGTTGCTGACGATGGTCTAGTGCTTCTTTAAGAGTCTCAAACTCTTATAATTATTCCAAAAGAACTATCAGAAATGGGTTAGTAACTTGAATGTAATCAACAAGCATTTGTTGTTTATTATGGCTACTAAGCCTCTTAATATTCTAGGCTAGGATTGTCATTTGGAGGAGAGAGTTGAAGTTTTATGCTTCCTCTTAGAATTCCCTCTTAGTGACTCTTTAGGAGTTCCTTTTTGGTTCTACCTCTCTTGTTGTCATGTTCAAATGAGAAAAGAGGGTGTTTAATGCACCATTTTCTTATTCTTCAACTATAGAATGAGTTCCACTATTGTCATCCTTTTAAAAAGCATTCTTATCTTCCTTTATAGTGCTTTTTCTGAATTTTGATTTTTTGAGCATCTCTCTTTTCTAAAGTTTGTTCCTCATAATTGTATAATTTATTAAGTTCCTAGAATTTTGAAGCGTTTACTATTTATTAAAGTCCCATCCTTGGGTTTGAAGAGCATCACACAATCTCTAATCACTTTCCTTTGTAGTTTTCTCAGGAACCTCATTGTCTTTGCTACCAACCTCTTAGTTAGATTCTAGCTGCATAAGCTCCTTATATTCATCGGTATGGAAAGTTTTTCCAGTTGGTTTCTATGCTTTCTTTTATAGAACCACATTATGCCTCCATATATGTGACCAATACAACATCATTAAATAGGTTGTCTTCTTCATCTAGCCTTTATAGAGGGATAGTCTTTGGTAGATTTTGGTTCATATCAACGAGCACGCACACTATAGCATAGCTCACTCTCCTCATATTGTTAGTTGATTCATCTAAACACAAAGGTTTGTTAATGAAACTTGTCAAGTGACTCAGGCCCTTAATGGTCCAATGTTCTAGAGGGATGTTGCAACCAAAGGGGGATCCATTTTTTCTTAAGATTATGGAACTTGATGCTAGGTTTCCAAGTTTTCCAAAAGAGGTTTAAAGTTGTAGTGTTAGGGGCCAAATTCAAGAATCTTTTGAGCTTGATTAAGAGAGTTAAACTTGAAAGAGGAACAAGTTTTCATCATTGAGTAGAACGTTTTTAGACCATGTTGCTTCCATTAGTAATTTGCTTGAGCATTTTAAGGCTTGGAATGGGGGTCTTTTATCCATGAAAAATCCTAACACGATTGCCTCCTGCTTTGTTGCAGTTTTTTCAAGATGTCTACGTTAGGAGCCACTAGTGTTCTCCCATCTGAAGAACTAGGAGGGCAATAGTGAAACTTTAGTGATCATGAAGTATCACCTAGAACTTGTCTCCAATTCTTCCTATTAAAGGCTTTGGTTTGGGATCTATAGGTAGAGGTACAAGTTTCCTAAGTTGAGGTTTGAGTAACATGAGTAGCTTTAAAGGTCTAGTAAAGGCGAAATAAGAATTAAAGGTGAAAATTCCTCAGAAGTTAGAAGTCCAGAGTTTGACATTATGCTAGAAAAGGAAAATAAAAAGATGGGGACATAGGAGGACAAAATGAATTCCTAAAAGAAGAAATTAGAGGCAGAAAATATGAGAGGAAGAAGGGAAACGAGAAACCAAATGAAGTTGTTACTAGAAACCAAATGAAGTTGGAGAAAGTTGAGTAAACCAAAAATCAAAGCATGATTTTAGAGTAGTGGAAGCTAGAGCCCCGAGCTTGGATCCTAAAAGAAGGCAATAGTCACGTGTCTAACGAGTTAAGCTAAGAAAGCAAAAGATTTAGCCAAACACTCATTTATTACCTATAAAATAGTATTTAACCTCAAGTATTATGGCATTGTCTTTAGAAATACAGAAGAGTATTGATTGCATACACATTGAGCTAAATAGTTTGATTATGTGGGACATGAATTATTAAAACCATGCATGAGGTTTTTATCTTGCATAATTCCTAATAGATAAAAACTTCCAGAAACATAGGTTTATTAGATGAAATAGGCATCCATCACATGTTAGAATCTCATTGAACAATTTTTGACATTAGAAGGTGATAAGGGAGACCTACTAAAACCTAATTTAGTAAGGTCAAGTAGCATACTAAAGATTAGTAATTTATTCAACTCTAAAAAAAATTTCCTTTATTACTTTAAAAGGAGAAGAAAGTAGCCCTTACGATGCAGAAAAGCTTAAGGACTATAGAAGAAACAAAGGAATCAAAATTAGTCAACCACAGAATTGAGTTTATAGCAAAGACAACAAGGGAAAAAGTTTAGATTATGTTATAATTCCTTATTAGATAGGAAGTAGCAATAAGATAACTAAGTTATTTTAGTTTAGATATGTTATCATATTCGTTTATGACTTAAGCTTGTATAATTTTTATTAGAATAGGATTTAAATTTGCTAGTAACCTTTTCCTACTAGAACAAGTGTTCTAAGGACTTCTCTATAAATATATGTACTCTACCCTTCAATAACAAGATATCCTGAACTTTTTTACAAACTTGAGTTTTCAACTAAAGGGTGTATTGCTTTCTTATAAGAGTTATTCTTAGACCCTAAGAATGATTCCTAGTTTCCTACCCCCCATTATTTGTGTTCCACACTAAATTTCAACAATTATAACCTCAAGTTTTAGCAAACAAAACCCTAAAATCCTAGCCTTAAATTTCCAACAAACAAACTCTAAAGATCAGTTATATCAAATATGATATTTCAGCACTGTCAGATGAAATACAAACCCAAACTTGATATTATAATAGCCTAACATCATCCATGTTTCCTAATTTTGTAAGTTTAGGTATTAGTTAATACATCTTTTATTTGTCCTACATTACCTTATCATTAAAATAACCTCATTTGCAAAAGGTGTAATTTACTAGAATTTTGTTGAGTTTTAAAAGATTTTGGTCCAATGGAAAGAATGAATCACCCACATAAGCAAATAAGAATGAAGGAATAATTGAATAAACACTATTACCAAAAATTTGGACGATGCATTGAAATCATAACAATATGAACATTGCACCACATATTAAAGAATCTATAACTGAGTGCAAAGTCCAAACTTAAAAGTATCTTAGAGAAGTACACTATCATTCCTACTCTATGAACATAAAATATAATATCCTAAAGACATGTATACATACATATAAGTCGTGACAGGCAACCATGTAATTAAGGGATCATAAATTTGTTGCTTGGTATTTGTTGGCAGTATGATTATAGAGGTTTTATAAGGAAATTTAAGTAAAACCCTTGTATATACTAACATGTATATATATATGTGTGTGTGTGTGTGTGGATGAATTAGGGTTAATTTAATACACCTAATTTATCTTTCAACAATATTCCTATAAAAGCTAGCAAAAGAAAAAAAAACACTTCCATGCACAAAGCGTAGACAGAGAAGAACTAAGATAAGAAAAAACTTACTAACCTGTTCTCTCTTGTTTTTTAGAAATCCCAAAATCCAAAGGAAAAATGTTGTCCCCTGATCTACTACTAGAAGAAGAAGGCAACATATCTTCTTTGAGCACATTTGAGAACTCAGTTGAGCCAAAAGACAATGAGTAGCTTTTACAAGATATTATAGATTGCTCATTACTTTCAACATATTGAGAATTCAATGGCAGAACGGGTCTGGTCATAGAATAAAACAACTTATTTTCTGAGACATCAATCTTGTCAATGGTATGAGCTCTAACAAGTTCCACAGCCAAGTTATCTTGAACTGAAGCAACTATGCAAGGTATCTGTTTCATGTAAAACTGCAAATCCCTCCTTAAGTGCCTGTCAGAATATGAAAAAACAGAAGCACTTAAAAGATTAAAATTTTAACAACATGTAATAGATAAATCAATAGTTATAAAGTTGATAATAAACTTGAGATATGTTTTCTAACTAATATTATAAAGAATGCAAAATTATTATCCTTCTTGGCTTAGTAAGAAGCTCTAACTTCTCTCTAACCAAGTTGCATGGCTGCATAGCAATGCTGTAATGGATAAACCTTACCTTATTATTGTATCCATCCTATCCCCATCCCTACCATCAAGTTCATTTCTCCTCCACTATACTCTCAGTTGTTCCTTACTTGGATTCTACTACCACTAATGGCTCCGACTCCCCTTCTTCCTATACTTAGTAATCTCTTCGATTTGCTCCTTTATTTATTTCCCTTCTTTTTCCTTACACAAGTGGTCTTAGCTCCTTCCTACTCCTAGCCTATGTTTTTTCACTTTTCGCTCTCCTCTCTTTCTTCCCCCTACTTTTTAGTTTTTTTTTTCATTTTTAGCAATGTTGAACTTTGAACCACCTCTAGAAAATTTCCCCACACTCAAATCTCACACCATATCCTTCTACTCTCCCCTGCTCCACCATCTGTTAGTTATACTCACAACAACTCTTCTGGTCAGCCTAAAACCTTTCCTTCTTAAGTTAAGTCACTTACTCCCACCAATTCTTTTCACCAGCTAAGTTCCTTACCCCCTTCCAATCCCCCTAAAAACCCAGTTGTTTATGCTCCTTCTCAGACTTCCACCAGCAGCATTGCCAAAAAAACTTGGTCGCAAATCCTCAATGAGATCACTCCAACTTCTTCACTTTTTTCCTCCTTCTAGAGGGTAAAACCATTGTCATCCACCTGGCTCAATCCTAAAGGATGGTATAGCTAAATGGAATACCACTTTGATTGGTTTTTTGAAAAGTAAGAGACCATCATTTCTAGCAATAAGCCAATAGGATAAGAGTCACTAAAATAAACTTGGTCTTTTAGAATTCCTCTTAAATAAGAAGGATCGTTTTTTGTTAAGCTTCATTTCCCATTCTCAAGCATAAAAAATTATGGAAATAAGTCCTTGTCACTTCAATTCCAAACCCATATTTCTACAAAAATGGAAGCCAAGGATTCGGCCTCAAGGTCCCCAACTTCAACAAGTTCCTATTTAGATTAACATCTATAAGGTTCCCCTAGAATATTGGACTATAAAAGGCCTAAGCTACCTAGAAAGTCATATGGGAAAGCCCCCTTATTTAGATAAGGCAACGACTAACATGAGGAGAATCAACTATGCAAGGTTATGTGTGTTGATTGATATCTAGCAAACCTTCTAGATGAAATTCCTTTTATGAGGATTAATGAGAACAATAACCTATTTGAGGATGTATCTTTTATAGCATACTCTTGGATGCCTAAAAAGAATCAAGGTGGGATTTGGAAGCCAATAAGAAGAACTTTCAATATAAGAAGCTTTAAGGAATTTATGTAATTGAACTCGAAAACTAGATCAATAAAAACGAAAAAATATAGATGGTGTTACAAAGTGATGACTCTATCACTTTTGACAAGAGGGAATTATAGGTTAAGGATGGCAATCGAGATGATCATTTAGGATGTCTTACGGATGGTGAGCTCTACTTAATGCCCCATAAAGATATGGAAACTAATATAGACAAGACTACATGTCAAACAATGGATATCTTACATCTTCAGTGGGAGCAAACTGAGAATCACCACTAATGAGGAGCGAAAGGGGTGAAAACACTAAATCTATCTTGTTCCCCCGAACCAAAGACACAAAAGTGACCCCAGCATTCCAACTAACTATAAGGAGGAAATCAAGTAAAAAGAAGAAAACCTCCTCTCTTTCCAAATAATGTCAATCCTCTCATGGAATGTAAGAGGGATAAATAGCCCTGTTAGACAAAATGCCCTACATGATTTCCATAACAAATTAAAACCTTGTTTAGTAGGATTTTTGAAGGGGTTTGTTTGTTTCTTTTTTTATATAGCTTTCGTGAAAATAGAAACAACTCATTAAAATGTGTTTGGTTAAGTATTGTTGTCATTTCTTGTTTCTAAAAAATTTTTAAAAAAATGAAACAACTTTGAAGAAACGTTAAAAAAACATTTTTGCATGTTTTTAAAAGAGGTTTATTTTTTCATAAAAACAACACATCCCCGTTTTTCACTATCATTTTATGTTCACTGCCCTATACTTACTCCACCTCCTCCGCCCAATGCTTTGTTTGATCTCCACCAAGTTTGGTACAATGTGGTTGGACTGCCTCCGTTCTAGCAAAGGCTTTACAGAAGCTAACAACGTCGACCTCGACCTCGACCTCGACCTTGACTGCTTCCTTAATAATAGCAATGAAGATGATAATGTTAATTCTATTCTATCCCATTCCAACTCCAAGTCCGATGATAATCGATTCACATTCCTAAGACAAACCACGGAGGAGATTTATGGTGGGAGTAGAGAGACAAGCCACGAAGGAGGTTTATAGTGAGAGTAGAGACAAAGAATGGTTCAACATCATCACTAGTGCTCTCTTTGGCCTCTTTAACATGGGTCACCCTAACCAAAATCTTACATTACAAAAAAAAAAAGTTCCCACAAAATAGTCTAACCCTAAACTTTGCGTCCTTTTGATGCCAGCTACTAAGGAAATTAAACCAAACAAGAATGTCTCCGTCGTCGCTGCGTCTTCTCTGAATTCTCATAATAACTCGAATGTTGGCACCAAGGAAGAGAAGAGTACTATTGGTAGCGTTGATTGTGGGGGTGATTAAGATGTCCCAGAGGCCACGAAAGAAGAAGAATATGATTAAAGGAAGGAGAAGTTTAACAGTGATAAAGAGCTCAAAAGTTACTCAAGAAGTGAAGTCATTATAATTGCTACAAGTTGTGAGGTATGAAAAAAGAGTTAGATCATTGGTTGGTTCTAACATGGAAAGAAAGAAACTTTGATGGGTCTTGGAGATGGGAATGGAACTTTTGTTCCCAAGAAAAAAACAAAGCTTTTGAACCAGGAAATGGTCTGCTCCAATATTGTTATTGCCGGAGACATAGCCTCGTCAAGTAATGTAATTTTCTTGGTGAGTGATTAATGTAACTTACTAATTTATATAATTTATTACATATAATTAATTTACAATTTTTTTAATTAGATAAATATAAATATATTTTATTTCTAATCATAATGAGGATTAATTAATTTAAAAACATAATATATTGTATTAAAAATAATTAACATAAGAGTGTAATTAAAAAATAAAAACAAGATGATAAAATTAAACATGCTTTTGTTTTTAGTTTTTTGTACAAATCTCAACTAAACAAATTTTTGTTTTCAATTTTTATATTAGAAATCTCAACCAAGCACGTTTTTGTTTATTTAATTAAAAAATAAAAACTAAAAACCACAATAGAAAACGTAAATGGAACCAAACAACCCCTAAATTGATTGAAAGTCTATGTAACAACCTAGGATTTTTTGTAAGAAATGCTAGATTATTACAAATTATCAATGCCACTATTATGGAGAATAATAGTAGAATATGATCTAGATAGAATTGAACTGATTTAATCACTTTACACAGATTAAATGGTACATCGTTCAATAAGGCTAAAACAGGCAGGAAAAAATATGACAATTACCTTTAGATATGGATCAAACCATGAAATTCAAAGATCATATCTATAGTGTGAGCTTGAGGAACTTGGGACTGTCTATCAACTCCCTTTGATTGATTCTAGAGGATTTCAATAATGCTTTGTACCGCTTCGAGGCTAAGGGTAATGCCACTCTAAGGAATTACTCAGAAGACTTCAAAAATTATGAAGGGAAAGTAATAGATATGAAAATGGAGGGCAAGTTTTTTTACTTAGGGAAACAAACCAATGGGATCTTGCCATTTAAGGAAAAAAACTAGCTAGAGCATTGATCAATTCATAGTGGTTATCCAAGTTGCTATAACAAGGAAAGATTTCTTGAACCGTTATTTTTTTGTGGTTTAAAAATGGAATGTTAAACAGAAAAGGAATTTTCCATTTAGATTCGAAAACTATCTTATACAAGTGGAAGGTTTCAAAGAGGCAATTAGAAGAAGTCTTAATCTAGATGTCTAGGGTCATAAAATATTTTTCTGCTTCAGAAAACTACAGCAAGTCAAGAAGCAACTTTAAATCCTCAATACCAAAAAGGTGGGAACGCTAAGAAGAGCATTGTTGAAGCTAGAGAAAAGCTTGAATCTATCCAAACTTTTTTTGTACTCAGACCCAACAGACACTATACTTTATCTAGAGGAAAAGGATGCATTGTTTCAATACAATCAAGCTCTCTTCATTAACCAATCTATATTGAAATAAAGATCTAAAATTCAATGGCTCGTGGAAGGAGACAAGAACTTAGCTTGTTTCCACAATTCAATGCTCTCAAAAAAGAATGTGAATAAAATCACAGAATCACAAGTTTAGTGAAAGACAATATACAGTTGGCAAAAAACACAAAGAGAATTAAAGAAGGTGGCATACAACTATTTACTTCTATTTATAGGGCTAGTCGATTTTGCACATCTTCAGTTTCACTCTTTGAGTGCTAAGTCCTCAATAAAAGGAACTTTTATCAAAATCATTTAATGTAAATGATGTTAAAAACATTATATTTGCACTCAACCATCAAAAAGCTGTTGAATTAGATAGTCTAAATGCTCTATTCTTTCATAATTCATAGCCACTGTTGAAGGATTTAATGGTGGGAGCTGTGCTTGAATTATTCAAACATGGTAAGATGCTCAAAGAAATTAACAAGAAATTTATCTGTTTTATCCATAATGTCAATTCCCCATAAACTTTGAAAGATTTTAAATTCATTTCATGTTGCAACATCATTTATAAAGTTATTTCCAAGATGATTGTTGACAAGCTAATGAGTGTACTAGCTAATTACATTGACATCTCATTAATAGCTTTCAATAGGGGTAGAGTGATTGGAGATAACATCCGTCTAACCCAAGAGCTATTCAAAAATTACAATAGGAAATAATCTAGTAAGGATTATGAGATTGAAATTGATTTTCAAAAGGCCTTTAACACAATAGATTAGAGCTTCATTCTCAATAAACTTAGAGCACTAGACTTTCCTACTTTATTCATTCCATTGTTCGGTTAGTGCTCTATTATTAGAATTGAACATATTCATAAGATCTCTAGGCTAGCTATCAAAAAGAAAAAAATGCATCTCATTTAATTGGTTGATTCTCTTTATCGACATGTTTGAAATCCAAGAAACCTCCATTATGCTATCTTCGAATTTCCATTTCATTCAGGAGGCTTTATAACAATGAGTTCCACCCTCTTCTAAAGAAGATGCCAAGGAACTGTTCAAACTAGTGCAACTTGAGTTTATTTATAGATCAAAAAGCTAAACTGATAAGCCCTATGATCAATAGCCTGTAGGTCTATTGCTCCTCCATGTTTTTCTTCCTTTGAATGTAGTTAAGAACATTCAAAGGTTAATGTGGCATTCTCTTATGGGGACAGCTCCAAACATGCCCTATCCAAACTTAAGGGGATGGAGCTTTGCTTACCAAAGTTGGAAGGGGGATTGGGTAAAGCTTCAATTAGGAACACTAATAACATTCTTATGCTAAAAAGAATCTAGAGAATCCTAGTTGACAAAGACTCCTTATGAACCAAATGGTTACACTTGAATTACCTAACTGGGACTAGTTTCTGGACATCTCAACTAAAATATAACTCATCATAGACCATGATGAACCTACTTAAGCTGAGGAACCAAATCAGATTGTAGATATTATGCAAAGTTGGTAATGGTGTTTTCACCCACTTCTAGCATGATAATTGGATAGTTATAAGGCCTCTAAAGAGTAATCATGAACTTGATTCATTGGAAAGCTTGATAACTATTAATGCAAATATGTACCAAGCTCTCAGAATCCTTACAAAAACACATTGATGCTCCCCAATTCAGGTTTCAAAGATGATGTACTTAGGACTAGGATGCTTCCAATTAGGACGATAAGATTTAGTAAAACTGTCACCCTTCCGGGATATCTTTAAATGAATCTTATCATGATTTAATAAGGTTTTAGGCTCTTAAATTAGGATGGTACAAAGTGGTATAGTTAAAATTTAGTCAACCCTTGTATCCATCATTCTCTGGTTAGCTTTAAAGGACAAACTGAGTACACTTGCCAAGCTGTCTAAGTTTATAAACCTCTCTTCCATTTGTGCGCTATACAAGGAGGAACAAGAATCCACTAATCATCTTTTCTATATTCCAAAACTTCTCAAGGAATCTGGAAATAGATATAGGGTGATTGCAATTTGAGCTAGCTTAAGCTTATAGGATTTGGCAATATAGCTCTCCTTGAAAAACAAATACAAAAAGAAGAATTTTAGGATTATTCATCTGGCTTTTGGCTATGCATTTAACATGCTATGGAATAAAAAAAGAAGAATATTCCAAAGGCAAGAAATGTAAGAGAATCTCATCCTCTAAGAGCTAATTAATCATATAAGATTGCATGTTGCTGCCTATAACTTTTGGCTATGTTACAGCTTCCGCTTACCCTCCAAATGGAATATCCCTACTTGAATCTCCTAGCTATTCCACAACTTACTTAGCAAAATGGTCCCTAGTGCATTCTACCTTATTATTCTCTCTATAGAGGGTAATTATAAGCAAATTGTCATCCACAATTTAGCAAATAGCTACCTTCTTGTTATTTTGTAATGCAGAGGTTCCCTTCGTCTAAAGGGACCTAAAAGACTAACTTTTTATATTTTGTTTTGATCATTCATTAATGAATTCATTTACTTTTTCAAAAAAAAATTACAAAGAAAGTAAGAAAATAAGGATATAGATTGCAGCAAATTTGATAAAAGCTTGATCCTAACTGACTCGAAGATAATTTTAAGCTAACACAATACTGGATAATCATCAGTGACAATCATGCAGAGTAATGTCTGAAATAATAAAATACCTTAAAGCCATTAAGGTGAATGTCTAAATCTCACCATTTAAAGTTACATGCATTATGGCTAAAAGTAGTATAAACTGTTATAATAGATATTCATTCATTTATAAAAAGACATCATCAAGCAAAAGATTATTAAAAATCAAAGAGAACATTTATATATTATTTGCAATTCTATGACTAAATTTCAATTGTTTTGCATCGCAAAAATAACCATATATACAAGAAGTATGCAAACAAGACACTAGCAGGTTACCAGGAGACTAGGATAGAAAAGGTCTATAACAAAATATAAGATTGACAAGTACACAAGAGGTGCATACTAACCTTCAAAGGTTTACCCTAGTTGCAAGGAGGTAGGAGTACCTCTCTACCTACCAAGGTTCACATACTAGCAAGTTTATGAAATAAGGGATTTCTACATATTTATGCTTTGAAATGTATTCAAATGAAAACTAAAGTTCGTAACTCATTCATGCAAAGAAGAGAAGTTACCTATCAAGTATAAGCCAAGTGGTTTTACAAGCAACAACTTCTTGAAAAATAACCTGCTTCTTGGGACATCCAGCAGTAATTTTAACTTCAATATTTACCTATTATCACAAGCAAAATAAATATTAAGAAAATAAATTTGTAAATGAGTTTGACTACACAATTCTACAAGAAGAGATAAGTCAAGTCCTATATATATAGATTGAAACTTACTCTGTTGTTTTGATGTTGTGAACCAACATCATGGTAGAAGTAGATTTTATTAAGACTTAATTTTTTTGATGGAAAAAGGATCAAATAAACCCCTAAAGTATGTTTAGAAATACAAAATGGAGTTTTATGTTTTAGAGCATTCAATCAATCCCTTGATGTTACAAGCATGAGCAATCAACCTCATTTGAACTGAAAGTGTGTCACATCATCAATATTTCATGATTTATGTCCATAATTTCCTTATAAACAGCCTTAACCATATTTCCCCCAAAAAAATAAGAGCTCAACTATTTATGCCTATAACATTCAGGTCTTAATTAAACCTTAAAAAAAGATTAGGGCCCATTTTGTATGACATAACATGTGTTAGGGGCTTATTTCTCCCTTTCCCTTCTTTGAATATGCTATGAGTTTTTTAATCCCTTTCTTTTCTTTTATGGATCTTTCTAATTTATTATTGCCGCAAACAAGCTCCTTTCAGCCCCTCACTTTTGCATGTTCAACAAAAAGTACAATATGCAAGAAAGATTATGCCTAAATGGCCAACAGTAGAGGTCATTAAGTTTGTTATAATGCATCAACATCTTAATCTAGTATTGCATGTATTGGAATAATCTATTGTAGTTCTAAGCTAAGGTCTATCTGGTTTTCAATTCATAGCATCACTTCTCTAGCACTTTGCCAACAAAAATATCTTATTTCTAATAATAATTACTCATCAATAGTAGGATTGTTGTGAAAGATGATAATAATGTTTTCAAATGTTTGAAATTATGTTAAATCACAATAAGAGAATATTGATAAGTAGATATATTCTGCGATTTAAATGATAGAATTTTATCACAATTGTGGACTAGCATAATAAACATAATTTCGTACAAACCCCGATTGATTAGATGTTAATGGTAATTCTCTCTTTAACGTGTCATTGGGTCTGTGTTCATGGGCTCGCTATGATGGGTAGGCTTGGTCCATG
>JANKOD010000006.1:10743197-10757357 GCA_026284645.1 Erythroxylum acuminatum | reverse complement strand
GTACTCAGCAATCAAAACTACTCAAGGATATGGATCAAAACAAGGATGTTCCGGATCAGCGAAATCTGGCTGAACCACATCTAATTCTATTAAGAGAAGAAGATAAGTGTCTAATTTTTTAACACCATAAACAACTTTTGGAATTCAGCTTGATTTCTTAGTGCCTTGTAATTTAGAGAAACGACTCGTAATACAAATATGGAATTGGCTAAATGGTGATATAATTCAAGTATAGCATTCAATGTTATCTAGTCTTATTATTATTAGCTTATCGTAGATGTTATTGCCTCTTACGATTTATGATACAAAGCTTTTTCAATTAATGACTATAGAGGTAAACTTCTGAGTAACTTTGTTTATGAAATAAAAAGTCATTTGGATGAAAGAAAAATGACTTGGACTACTTTTGGGTGTTCAAACATGTGTGATGGTTGGATAAATAGAAGAAAGAAATCTACTATCAATTTTTTGGTTTGTTCTACAAAGGGGACAACGCCTTAAAGTCTATTGATGCATATGGCCTTGCTAAGAATGCAAATACTCTATTTCAAAATTTTGAAAAAGTTGTGAATAAAGTTAGGTCAGAAAATATTTGTCAGTTTATTACTGACAATGATTCTACTTATAAAGCAGCTAAAAGAAGATTGCAAAGTATGTATAATTCTTTTTATTGAGCTTCTTATGTTGTACATTGCATTGATTTGATGTTGAAAAATATAGGAGATGTTAGATATTTTCCTATTATTAATGAGATCATGTAGAAAGCAAAAAATGTGACAAAGTTTATCTACAATCATACATGTGTCTTGAATTAATGACAAAAGAATATCACAAATGGTAGAAATTTGTGTTATCTTGCTATTACAAGATTTGCAACTAACTTCTTATTCCTTCAATGTTTTATTCTAGAAAAAAAAAAGAGATATGAGACAAATATTTACAAGTGATACGTAGGTTATATCTCAACATGCTAGATCTAATGATAGATTTGAGGCTTCTAAAATTATATTTGAAGATAATGAATTTTAGTTCCGATGTTAATTTGGAGGTAACTACTTTACGTGGTGCAACAAGAAACAAGCAACAAGGTGGGGACTTAATCAGAAAGAAACTAAACAGGGCTCTTGCTAATTTGGAGTGGTTTTAGAAAATTCCAAAATCCTTCACCTTTTTGCCTAACTCATCCTTATCAGATCATTCTTCTATTTTCATTACCACAAATTCTATTAGACTCAAATTTTCATTCAGGTTCAACAATTTCTTAGTTGTTGTTCCAAGTTTTGAAGTTGCTATTTGGAAAGGGATCACCTTTGTAGCTTATGGCTCAAAGCAGTAACAATACTTCAGAAAAATGACTGTTATTAAACAAAGCCTCAAAAGCCTATAAAGCAATAATGCTAGAAACACTCATCACCTTGTGGTAACTGCTAAAAAGGCTTTAACACTTATCTAGGATGAGATAGCAAGAAATCCTAATTGCAATATATTGGAAGCAAGAAAGAAGCAGGCAATGAGTAATCTATCAAAAGCTTTTCCTTTTATTTTTCTTTGATGAAACAAAGATCCAAAGTCAAATGGTTGAAGGGTGGAAATAGAGGCTCCTCTTTTTTCCATAGATTTATAATCTCCAGAAAAGCTTCAAATAGAATTTCTTATATATGATCAACAATCTTTCTATTACTACTTAAGAAGAGCTAAAATAGGAAGCTTTCAACTACTTCTCTAGCTTCATGTCTTCCCCACCAATGCACACTCCTCTATAGTCATACTGGAAAACATTTTATATTATAGTATATCTTCACAAGAAGATACATTGCTTTCACGAAAAATCATCAGACAGGATATAGATCAGATTGTAAGATAGATAAATCCACACAAAGCTCCTGGACCTAATGGGTTCAATATGTTTTTTTTTTCACTCAAACTTGGCCCTTGTTGAAGAACATGGTACAAGATGCTATTTTGGAATTTTTGTAGGAAAAAAAGCTTCTTAAAGAGATTAATAGCAATTTCATCACTTTGATTCCTAAAGGAGGTGAGCAAAAGCACTCTCGTGATTTCATACCTATAGCTTGTTGCAATACACTCTACAAAATTGTTGCTAAAATCATAACAAAAAGACTGAAACAAGTATTGACTAATCCTGTAGACAATGTTCAAGGTGGTTACTTACTTGGAAGAGAAATGGGAGACAAATATTACTGATGAAGGAGTTTGTGAAAGGTTATTCAAAGAAGGATGGTGGAGAAATTGCTTGCTGAAAATTGATCAGAAAAAGGCCTATGACAATATTGATTGGAATTTTCTTAAAACATTATGAAAGCATTAAACTTTATTGTCTGTTTCATTGAATGGATAACCATCTGTTCCAACACTCCAACTTTCAGCATCCTTATCAATGGGGATCCTTTCATAACACAAAAGGCATAAGACAAGGTGGCCTTTGCTCACCTTATCTCTTTGCTATTGTAATGGGAGTTTTTAATAGACTTTTGAAGAAAATTATAGATAGAACTAACCATTTTAAATATCACTCCAAGTGTAGAAAGCTAGAAATTGCCAATCTGATGTTTGCTGATGACCTAATTATCCTCTCTAAGGTGGATAAGATTTCCCTCACTGCCATAATGAAGGCCATCAAAATTTTATCCAAATTGTTTGTCTTACAAGTTAATTCTAATAAAAGCTCCTTTTATATTTTGAAAAGTGTTAAGAATCAAAGAGACATGGTTGAACTCATCACTAGTTTTAAGGAATCTTCTTTGCCTCTCATATATTTTGGGATTCTTATAACTGCATCTAAATTGAATTATGGAAATTTTAGGCCTTTAATTAGCAAGATTCAAGCTAGAATCACAGATTGGAGTATGAAATATCTTTCTCTAGTTAGGAGAGCTCAATTAGTCACTACTATCTTATCTTCTATCAACATTCACTAGACCACTCATCTTGCAATTCCAGCAGTTTTCATTAAAATAATTGACAAAGTACTTAGAAGACTTCTATTGTTTGGAGCAAAAGAAGGGAACTACAAGGCTAAATTTAAATGGCTTGAGGTATGCATAACTAAGAAACGTGGTGGGCTGAATATTATTCCTTTGAAAAATATGAATTCATGTATGTTTGTTAAAAGAATTTGGAGATTAATTGATAATCATGAATCATTGTGGTGTAAATGGGTTAATGAATATTGTATCTACAATAAAAGCATATGGGAAATTGATCTTTCTTACATAAATTCCTCTCATACTTTGAAAGAGATACTCAAGCTGAGAAGCATAATAAGGCCTCACATTAGAAAACACATTGGCACTAGCAAAAACACCTTTTTTTGGCATGAAAATTGGATAACAGACAGTCCACTCTTCAGTAGACCTAAACTTTAGGATCTCAAAAACAACATTCATATCAATCAAAATCTTGCTAAATACTTGGAGTTGAAGAATGAGATACTACTCAGGCTAAACAATAGCAATATGCATATGGAAATTAGAAGATTGATCTTGAATAAAAAAATGAATGATAGAAATTGGTGGTGCCCAGACTCCAAGGGTAACTTCAATAATGCATCGTGTTGAAAATTATTCTAGTAGAATTATGGATAGGTGATATGACATAGAATGGTCTGGTGTAAGTATAATCTACCTAGAGCCGCCACAACATTATAGAGAGCCATCCTATAGAAACTTCCCACAATTGATAGGTTAAATTTACTAACAAATGATACTTGTGCAAATGTCAATATGAGAGCATTTCACACTTGTTTTTCAATTGTGAGTACATTGTTGGAACATGGAGATTAATTCTCCAGAAATGCTACATTTATAACCCCCATTGGAGTGGCAAATCATCATCACCTAGAGCATAAAACTTCAGTATATCACAAGATATTTTTATGGTGCTATTACATTGCTCTCTCTTATGCATTTTGCACATATGGGATGAATGAAATAGGCACATTTTTCAATATAAAAAAAGAACTTCTGAGATATTCAACAGAGAACATATCAATGACATTGGAATCCACATCAATATCCTTAAAGAAAAGTTATCTCCAAACTTTGATTGTATTAATAGCTAGAGCATATACTAAGTTTTGTGTCTTTTGCTTCATGAATGTTCCCTGAACAATTAGTAACTCATTGTTATTTATGATAGTCTTTTATAGGAACATATGAACGGACTTTTATTGATCAGCCTTTCATAGCTTAATACAATAACAATCTTCAAAAAAAATTGTCCTTTGAGTTTGTGAACCTTTAGTGACGGTATTTTATCTGGCTGACAGTAATGAAAAAGCAGCAATGAGTTATTTTTATGATGTCATGGTGAGGGTGAAGGAAGTAATCAAGGTCAATATGAAAAATATGTCTTCTTTATACACACCTTATCTTACAATTATCAATGAGTTATGGGAAATGAAACTTTACTCTTTATTGTTTGCAACTAAGGCATTTTGTAATCCTAGTATCTATTTTAGCCCAAGTTTTACAAAGAAAGTTGAAGTTAATAAAGGAATATTTTTAACTATTACAACTATTGTTACCCATGAGATGATGTAAGATCTCTCAAGCTTACAATTGGAGATTTATAAAGATACTTCTAATGATTTTGAGATGCCTATTGCTATTCATCAAAGAGATAAACTTAATTCAGATATATATTGCTATTCATCAAAGAGATAAACTTAATTCAGATATATATTTTTCCATTTTCATTACTTGTTAAAAATTAATCATTATTTTATTTTGTTTATAATGTTACTTTTGTTTTATAATTGCTTAGTAGGACTAAATCGGAAATAGTGTTTTGAAATTGCAAAGTTTGTAATTCAAATTCTAAGTCAATGTGTACATGAAACAAGGTATGAAAGGAATTGAAAGACATTTGGATTCATCTATTCTAAGAAAATGAACAGATTGGAACATAAAAGATTGAACAACTTGGTCTTTTTTTGTTATAATTTAAAGCTTTGGGAAGTGTATGTTATTATCATTATTAAGTTGGATAAAATTTCTTGTAATTTCTTAATAATTTAATGTTATTTATTTACTATGACTCTTAATTAAATAAATAGTTCTGTACATTCAATTTGCCTTGACTATATCAATCTTTTAGTGGATTGAGTTTTTGAGGAACCGAGTTTAATAAATGAGAATGACTTGGAAGATAACCTTGGATAAGAAAGTATTCACATATCATTTAGTGCAATGGATTTGAATTATGGTGATGATGAAGATTTTGTACCAAATGAGAATTGAAGTCAATATGATTTTAACAGATATTCGAGTGAATAAAGTTCAAGGTTTTTATCTCTCTTCTTCTTTTAATTTTACTTATATTTTTATGTATATGTTAAATTCTATATATGCAATATAAATATAATTGTAAATATTTTTGTTTCAGTTTTAATTTCTTATTAGTTGTTTTCTTGGCACGAGCTCTTGTTGTAAATTGTTGTACTTAGAGGGTTATGAATATTTATTATTCATTTTTTATGTTTTGATGTAATTATTATTTGTTATATGATAAAATTGTAATATTTTAAGTACTTTATATTGTCCTTAATTTTATATTTATATGATGATTAAATGATTTTTCATATTAATTATAGTTATTATTTATATGTGAAATATGTAAAAAGTAATATAATAAAAATAAATAGATTGTTGTTTCAAATTTCTATTACTATAATTTTTAGAGACATGATTATAAAATTATAAATTATACAGTACAATATATTAAAGGACTATTTTACAATATCTTTTAAAAAAATAAGAACAATTTTATAACTTTTAAAAATTACCTAAAAGTGCACTTAGTATTAATTGATATGAGTACAATAGTATAATATGAATTACAACGAAAGAAGCAAAGACGAATCTTACCATATTAAGCTACTTTTTACTTCTTAGGAAGGGTCCCGTCGCTTGGTGGATTATGGACGGTTATAAAAAGGTTTAAGGGCTTTTTTTTTGTTTTTACAAGGTGTCTTAGGAGGGTCTCAATTATGGGAAGACACTTTTAAGCCATCCACACTTAGACTAACCCCCGCTCGAGCCGGGTAGGTCCCTTACAGGAGGCAAAGCTCTGATCTCAAGTTTTAAACAGCTACATACATGACGACGGTTCGAACCCGCGACTTTACTTAAGCCAGAAAAGCTTCTTACCATCTCACCTGCGTCTTGGGGTTAAAAGGTTTAAGGGCATTAGTTGGCTGTTAGATACTTAGATGCACAGTATTTCATCGACAGTTTCTCTAGTTTACAGATCATTTAACTGTAGGAACCGGTGTTGATTTATTTGGGAACTTCAAATGCTAGGTACAATACAAGAGTACTATATATATATATATATATATATTTTAAAGGATTAGTCCAGGACTAATCCCTCCGTGGCAGGAACATCTCAAATCAAGGAGGGCTATCGTTGGCCCAGGAGTTTGCTACATTCCTAAGGATCGAACCCCCGATGTTATATAAAATTTTCAAAACGTCGACCAAGACACGTTTCCGAATATCTGATTATAGGTAATTGCTCAAGAGACACCGACAGAGAATTATAAAGAGAAGAATAAGAGGAATACATACGACACCAGACACAAAACATATAGTACGAGGTTCTGAAACCTACAATATATTGTCCGTAACCTATGTCCACTGCACCCGCATGCATGAAACATTCCCTACACTCGCTCTTAAATGCTGCGTAATGACCTGCACCTCATACTGCGTCGTTCCCGCGTTTAAGTGTCGTCGTCTTCTACATTTGTCGTAACAATTCCCTTCCCCTTAGCAACCTTGTCAATCAAATTAACCTCCGGGAAGTGCTTTTGTAGATCGAACACATATTCCCAAGTAGCATTGCCATTGCCCCCATCCGACCATTGGATCAACCATTGCGTGACCGCTCTGTTATTCCGTTTGGTAATCCGCCTATCCAAAATGGCTACCGGCACTTTCTCTGCTGGGGTCAGAAACTTTGGCAACACTGTAGTAGTACGAACTTGACCTTCGTGTGCCTTTTTAAGCTGAGACACAAGAAAGACTGGATGAATTGTCGTATGGGACGGAAGTTCAAGTTTATAAGCTACCTTCCCAATCTTTTGGATCACTCTGTAAGGACCATAATACAACAATGCCAATTTTTGGTTACTTCGGCGTTCGAGTGAGAATTGCTTGTAAGGTTGCAACTTCAATAGAACCCGGTCTCCCTCCTGAAATTCCCTGTCCAAACGCTTTGCATCTGCGTACTGCTTCATACGGTTCTGAGCCCACTATAAATGGAATTTGGTGATGCTAAGCATTGCTTCTCGACTATGCAAAACACGATCAACCTCCATTATCTACGAGTCACCTGCAATGTACGGTGTATACACTGGAGGTGTATACCCGTATAAAACTTCAAATGGCGTAGTGCCAATGGCGGTTCAATAGGTAGTGTTGTATCACCACTCTTCTAAGGCCAGCCATTCCCCCGACTTCTGAGGTGATTCACCACAGAAACAACGTAGATATGTCTCCAATATCTTGTTCACCGCCTCCGTCTGGGCATCCGATTGTGGATGATAAGCCGTCGAATACCTTAGAGTAACTCCCTGCAACTTCAACAATTCCTGCCATAACTTGCTTAAAAACACGGGGTCTCTGTCGCTAATTATCGACTCGAGCATTCCATGCAATTTAAACACGTTGTTAAAAAAACAATTCGGCAATGTCGCCGGCAGTATAGGGATGTTTCACCGACAGGAAGTGTGCATATTTCGTGAATTGGACGACTATTACCAAAATAGATGATTTACCTCGTGAGGGAGGCAGCCCCTCCACAAAGTACATGCTCACCGCCTTCCAACTTCCCTTCGGTATGCTAAGTGGTTGAAGCAGTCCCGGGTATGTCGCATTGTCATATTTATTACGCTGGCAAACCATGCAACTCTGCACGTAAACTAGCACGTCCCTCGCCAATCCCTTCCAGTAGAACATGGACTGTAATTTTTTTATCGTAACCACTAGGCCTGCATGGCCGCCCATAGCGTCATCGTGACTGAACCTTATAAGTTGTTGACGGAGTGATGAATTAGTTCCAATCACCAACCGCCCCTTCCACCGCAATAAACCACCCTTCCACTCGTATATATTAATATCAGCTATGCCCGCTTCTAATTCGTCAATTAATTTCCGAAGGTTGTCATCCTCCTACCAACTTCTCTTAATGTCATCTAGCAACTCACTTTGTATTTGAGATACCGACATAACCAACATTTCAACACTGGTGATCTGACAACGCATCTGCCGCGGCGTTCTCCTTACCACTGCGATACTGTACCTCAAAATCGTATCCCAACAATTTTGGTATCCATGACTGTTGAAATGGTGTTGATAACCGTTGTTCCAGAAGATACTTCAAGCTCCAGTGGTTCGTGCGAACAATGAAGGGTTTAGGCGTCAAGTAATGATGCCATTGTTTGATGGCCTTAATGACGGCCAAAAATTCCTTCTCATAAGTTGATAGCCCTTAGTGTCGCGGTGCAAGTGATTTACTTAAGAAAGCGATGGGATGTCCTTCCTGTTGCAACACAGCCCCGATCCCCTGTCCACATGCATCTGCTTCAATTATAAAAGACTTGGAAAAATCTGGTAGTGCCAAGACCAGAGCAGTAGTGATAGCTTGTTTCAATGCTTCAAAAGCTCTCTGTTCCTTCTGTTGCCAGCTCCAATCGTCCATCTTCTCCTTCGTGGGTAGTTCTGTCAAGGGTTTCGCAGTGGCGCCATAACCCTTGATAAATCGCCTGTAGTACCCAGTTGATACCCAGAAATCCCCTTAGATCCTTAGTACATTGGGGTATCGGCCACTCCTCAATGGATTTCACCTTCCTTGAATCTGTCGCTACCCTCGCTTCCAAAATCGTGTACCCCAAATAATCAACTTAACGAACCCCAATGACGCATTTGTTCCCTCGTAAGAACAATTGATTATCCATTAATGTCTTAAGAGCCATGGTTAGGTGTTCTACATGCGATGCCAACATCGGATTGTAGATCAAGATGTCATCGAAGAAGACCAAAATGAAGCGGCGGAGGTAAGGTTTAAACAGCTCATTCATCAATCTTTGGAACGTCGAGAGTGCGTTTGTTAAGCTGAAGGGCATTACCAGAAATTCGTAATGCCCTTCATGAGTTTTGAAGGCCATCTTCGATATGTCCGCGGGTTGCATACGCATCTGATGATAACCCGAACGTAAATCCAGCTTCGAAAACCAACTCGCCCCATGCAACTCATCCAGTAGCTCTTCGATCAGCGGAATTGGAAATTTATCCTTCATCGTGTACCGATTTAACTCGCGGTAGTCAACGCACATCCTCCACGAGTTATCCTTTTTCTTAACCAGCACCACCGGCGAAGCATAGGCGCCGTAACTATGGTGTATAAACCCCTGACTCATGAGTTGTTTAACCTCCTGCTCAATGATGTCCTTTTGCGCCCCCGAGTAATGGTACGGCCGTACGTTTATGGCATCAACCCCTTCCTGTAATACGATCTTGTGATTATACTGGCGATTCGAGGGTAACCGGGTTGGTTCCTGAAACACTTTCGCATAGCTGGCTAACACCCCATTGACTTCGTCAAACACGCTCCCCTGGTCCTCCGTTAATCTCATTTGTTGAAACTGATACTCAAGGGAAGTCGATAATTGAAGCATGAATAATTGCCCACTTCCAACTCCTTGTAATGTCTTCTGAAGACCCTTACTCGAAATGATTCTAGACTTGCTATCCGGGCCACCCTTCAATGTTATCGTCTTCGCTTCGATCGAAATTTCATCGTCCGCGTACGAAAATTGCATAAGACGTCTTCTAACCCCAGCAGCCATTGGACGCCCAAGACGACATCGCAACCTCCCAGTGCTATGACCAATGCATCCATGCAAAACGAGATCCCCTGCATCGACCATACAAAGTTTTTACAGCACTGCATGCATTAAAGTTGCAATCCTCCCCCCACCATGATCGTTATGGGTGTTATTTCCGGCAGTTCACGTCCCCTTTTTTATCACCGTAGTATCGACAAAGTTATGAGTGCTGCCATTGTCGATGAGGATATGTATTGGTTTCCTTTGATGAATTCCAATTAAACGCATTTGTCTAAACTCCACCTCCTTCGCAAACCGAATCATGGCCTGCATAGATATCGTCGAACAATCTATCTCTTCCTCCCCAACAAGTTGCTTCTCCCCCGAGTTATTAAGCAAGTCGGACTCATAGTCATCTTCAGCTACCACAAAGAATTGGAGTTGCCTCTTCTTGCATTGATGTCCAAAGGTGTACTTCTTATCACACCAAAAATAGAGCCCCTTTGCTCGTTTCTCATCAAAATCCTTACTGCTGACAAATCGGGATGTTTTATACGACCTTCCTGAAGGGGAGGGTAAGGTTGCAGGTGGAGTAGGTAGTAGACCTCCCGCACCTAATGGCCGTTGAGATGGTGCGCCTAGCGTTAGTGGTGGCTTCCCACTGACCACCGGCCGAGTGGGTGGTGGTCGATTCATCATAGACACTCCAGTCACCGTCAGTATTGCCTTGTTTCCTGGCCAATGTATACGCCTAGTGCAGTGTATGCGGTTCATGTAACTTCACCGCTACTCCGATTTCAAGTTTAAGGCCCTTCACAAAAAAACCTACTAGATAATCCTCCGAGAGTGCCAGTCGATTGGAATGATGATCGAATTGGGCGCAATACTCTAACACTGTCCCCTTCGGTTGCAACTCCTTGAAATCTCCTACTCGGTCATCAAAAAGTTCAGCGTCAAACCGTTGGGTAAGAGCCTTAGTAAACTTCGTCCACTCCACTATGTCAGTTTTAAGTCAGTTGCGGGTGAACAAGCGATACCACTCTTGCGCCCGTTCGTCCATGTATAGAATGGCGACATTTACCTTCATATGCTCAAAAGTCTGGTCGATGTGAAAAAATTGCTCACACCGATACAACCATGCCTTGACATTGTCTCCGTCAAACATGGGAAATTCAACCCGCCCCAGCCGAATGGAGCTACCATTGTCATCCTTGGTGGGTGATGCAACCTGACGTTTAAATGGGGACTCAGAGAGACTACTGCCTTCGCCTAGTTTCACTCCTTCCGCCGATAATGTTGACCGTAGCTCCCCCACGTCTTTCTCCAGTTTTTCAGTTCGACCTTGTACCTCCGAGAGTCGCTTCTCGCTTCGATCTTGTAGCTCCAATAACAGTCGTTCATGACGCCCTTGAGCTTCCATGAGACCTTTCAGAGCGTCCTCCAGCCTCCTGAATTCCGCACCTCTCGTTCCTTCTACCATGGATGATCCCATAATCGACTGCTCTGATATCATTTGTTTTTTTTTTTTTTCAAAACGTCGACCAAGACACGTTTTCAAATATCCGATTACAGGCAATTGCTCAAGAGACACCGATAGAGAATTACAGAGAGAAGAATCAGAGAAATACATATGACACCAGACACAAAACATATCGTACGAGGTTCTGAAACTTACAATATATTATTCGTAACCTATATCCACTACACCCGCATGCACGAAACGTTCCATACACTCTCTCTTAAACACTGCGTAATGAGCTGCACCCTCATATTGCATCGTTCCCGAGTTTAAGTGTCGTTGTCTTCCATGTTTGCTGTAATACCCGACTACTTGGTTAAGCGACGAAGGTATGTGCCACCTACATCAACCCATTGGGTTCAAGAGTACTATATTTTATACATCATCCTGACTCTACTTTTTAAGCTAGGGACATGAAATGAGAACCAGATCAACCGATTACTACGTGGTTACTCTGATTTATAAAAATTCATCTGTTTTATAAATATAACCACAAAAATTGGTCAGTTGAATCACTTGAAAACAGGGGCACACTAATTAGGAACAGAAGAGATCTGCCGTCCCAAACATTTCCGCCATAAATGGTGACAGCAACAGGTGCAGATGAACTTGAATCACTTGAAACAGGGGCACAGTAATTAGGAACAGAAGAGATCTGCCGTCCCAAACATTTCCGCCATAAATGGTGACAGCAGCAGGTTTAAAGACACTTGGACCTGACATGGGATGATTAGACTATATGTACGAGTGACCTGATTTTTCCATTGCTAGAAAAAAAATCGACTAAAACAGCTGCCTGTGGCTATTAAGAGTTGAAATGCGATAAGCAAGTTTGTACAAGATCACAAGATTAGAACCCTTTGTTCAACATAAACAACCGCTTCCTTGTATCACTTCTCTTTCACATCTAACCACTGAATTAATTTCCCGCTTTAAATATACATTGACAGAGTCGTACAAATCTGGCATTCAAATCTCATAGTTTCATCCTTCATCTCCCAATTCAACAATCCCAACGCTAAATAAATTTCTTTGCCTCCATAATGATGTAACTCATTCGCCTTAAAACTATATACATGGTTTCCGGTTCCAATCCAACTACATCCAGCTGCCTTAGTAACCATCCTTTGTCGCATCATTTTCCTCACTCTAATCATACCCTCCCAATTGCCCCTCATCTCATATGCACGGGACAATACAATAAATGCCAAAGATGATTGTGGTTCCAAGTCCATTAACATCCGTGCTGCACTCTCAGTAAGCCTAGAGTCTCCATGCGTTACACAAGCGTGTAGTAAAGATTCCCAAATTACAGGACCAGGTTCGCAAGGCATTGTTTTTATAACATCCACTGCTTGATGAAGCCTTCCACATCGACACATTAAGTCCACAAGACAAGCATAATGTTCATTGCTTGGTTTAATGCCGTAATTTTCTTCCATTGCTGAAAAAATAGCAACACCTTCTTTAACCAAGCCTCCATAGTTACACGCTAAAAGAACTCCAGTAACTGTTATATGGTCTGGATGAGGGTGACCTCTCCTCAGTAGTTTCTCAAAAGCGTGCAGGGCTTCAAATACCCGCCCATTCTTTGCCAAACCCTTAATCATGGTATTCCAGGATATTAAATCCTTTTCAACTATTTTGTCAAAAATTTCGATAGCCAAATCTATATGCCCAAACTTAGAGTACATCTCAACAAGTGCGCTGGCAACAGCAGCTTGCAACTCAAAACCTAATTTGACCGCCAAGCCATGGATCTGCATTCCCTGCTCCACCGGTAGAATTGGTATAGAGCTTATTATACAACTGAGAGTGAACTCTGTTGGCCTAGTTTCATTCTTCATAGTAAACACAAAAAGATGGAGGGCGTTCTCCCAAAATCCATGCAATGCATAGCTCGAAATCATTGAATTGCAAAGTGCAGATCTAATTCTTCAAAGATCCGAACTGAATCTTCTAATATGTCGAGTTTGGATTGATTTGAAACTATGGAATTACAAATAAACCCCAACTTTACAGAGAGAGCAAAAATCTGCATACCCTTGCTCAAATTTCGCAACTTAGAACAACAAGTAGAGCTGTAAACTCATTGGGCAAATAACCGCGGGATCGCATGAAGCAAAATTGATCCGACGCCAATTGATAACACCCCGACTTGCCGAAACCCGCAATCAACGGATTCCAAGATATAACATCCAATTTCTACATTGTCAAAAACAGCCCCAAAAGCGTAATGAACGAAACCGATCTTAGCATAGACGTTAATTAAAGAATTTCCAAGGATCAAACTGGATACATTAAACCCGCTCCGAATAATTTTACCATGGAATTCCTTACTATGACGACCACAAGACACAACGGATGTCAAAATAAAGTACGTACACATACTCCACTCTACACCCATATTTTGCATTTCTCTAAAACTTTCCAACGCATGATCGAAGTACCCGCACAACCTATACCCTGAAGTCATCGAGTTGAAACTAACATCTCATTCGGGCATTTCATCGAACAAACCGCGCGCAAAGTGAAAGCGACCATGATTTAACAAACCCCTTAGTAGCATGTTCCAAGACACAACATTTTTGTCAGTTATGTGCGCAAACACTTTCAAAGCATCGTCAATGGAACCAAACCGTGAGTACAAATCAAGACAGCATGTACCTATAAGAGTATGTCTGGTAAAACCGACTTTAATCAACTGGGCATGGACACCTTGGGCGAGATTCAATGATTTTAGAGAGACGCAGTCATCCAAAAGGCGGCTATAATAAGAGAGTGAGATAAC
>JANKOD010000006.1:10667818-10688340 GCA_026284645.1 Erythroxylum acuminatum | reverse complement strand
ACCAAAGTACAAGGCATTGTAAAAACATATTCATATCTCATATTACCTTCAATTCCATACTCCAGATTATGTTCATTGAATGCCATTTGTCTAACTCAGAATTAATGTGTGTAAGCTCATATTATGCATTTGAACACAATTATAAAATCATGTTATGGATGTACCAATTTTGTTCTACATCCTAACACTCATATGACTCATTAATCTAACTATTTAAATCTCTCAATCATTTGAGAGACGGGATGATACACTGTGCAAGGAACGGACTGTGGGTGATGGGGGGAGGAGGAAGGAGCTTACGGCTTGTGATTAAACATGACAAATGTGTGTATACCGCGCTTACCATCATGGTGGTGAACATAGGTTGAACATGGTATGATGTCATAGGCATTTGAAGAAACATAATGCTCATATTTTTCAAATTCATTCCTTTTCATTCAAAGGGTCGAAATAAGACTTAGAAACAAAAATGCAATAATTTTAACCATTAAATTTTGTAAAAAAATCAAAATACAACCATAATGTTCTAAAAAATTATGCTAAAAGTATATTCTATTTTATACATATCAATATTAACAATGAAGTTCATATTAGTTTTAATAATTTTATAAACTTGTCAATTAAAATATTGAATTTTCATTATTTGTTTTGTTTTGTTTGTGAAGGTAACCCAGGACATATTATTTTACATATTTATTAAAATGAAGAGTTTATAGTTATGGGTGGAAAATAAAATTATAATTTAGAGCCAATTAATAATAGTCAATTTGTTATTACTTATTACATTAATGAGTTGCACGCACGTGTGGTAGGAAAATGTATGAAAAAACTCTTTTAAGAAGCAACCAAAATATTTCCTTTTGTAAATAATGAAAGTGATAGGTGATCAATTTGTTGGATAGAGTTGTAGACAGTAACCTAAAGTACATTTTACTGAACTGTTAAACCATACCGTAAAAAAGGGCTTGAAATCTTCTGTTCCACCTATGCTGTGCCCCTGTGCCACAAATGATCCCAGCCATCCATTAGAATGTTTGGGATCATTTGTGGCACAGGGCCACAGCATAAGTGGAACAGAAGATCTGTTCCAAAAAAAAAGAACCATCTCATTTTGACGTAATAGTTATACTCTGTTTTCTTCATTCTTGTTCTTGCCAGCCCAAGGCCAAGGATGTTAACCCCCACCATGACAGCGACAACACCAATTACACCACCTTCCGTTGTCAACTTTTTGTTGAACTATTAGATGGACGACACCAATTACACCACCTTCCGTTGTCTACTTTTTATTGAACCATGTCTTGTTACTTTTGGAAAGAGATTTCTCAAAGGTCTTTAACCAAAATAAAATGCCTTTTTTTTAAACATCAAATAAACTGTTTTTGCACAGCCTTCTTCTAGTATTGGTAATAAAGTGGCTCTCTCGTCATAATAATATTGACGGATCAGCTAAAGGACTAATGGGGGCAAATTTTTCCCATCCACTTTTGAAAAAAAAAGTAGTAATTGTCCCACTAAGATATATATTAGCATGCTTATTTTAGATCTAAATTCTAATTTATAAAAAGGATTAGTTTCTCTATATTAATCTGTTTGTAGTATTCAGCTAATACGGATTAGTATGTTGTTTCTATTTTTATTTATGAATACAAATTAAAAACTAAGTTGGATTGTAATTTGTCAACTTTGTACTTGCCTAGTATTTGAATTTCTCAAAAATATTAAACATTGATCAGAAATTTTTGAAGAAGTTGTGTTAATATTTCATCTCCCTTACGTGCACTTCATATTCGCTGATTACGTAATAGGACAGTGACTCTTTCATTTTAAATCCTTTTCTTTCTATTAGGTTTACTGTTTCAATAATCCTTTTCTGGTCTAATCGTTTCGTTCCTTTCCATCTAAGCTATAATATGAACGCGTTATTGGCATTTGCTGAAAACGAATGACCTATCTTCGATCGTAAGGTCCAAAACCAACTTGCCAAAATATAAAGGAGAAAGACTTTGACCAATTGAGTCCTTCTAGATGACTGCTAAGGGGAAAGAAAAAAAATCCATTGGCTCTCTTATATAGACTTTTAAACTCTTGGGACGTGTGGGGTGACATGCAAGGTTCTGTTCTTGCTCCTAGTCCACACGCCAATTTCTTCCCCTTTCTTCTTGTTACTAGAATAATAAGAAAAGGAAAAAAAAAACTTGCCTCATTAATTGAATCAGAAGGTGGAAGGAAGTTATGAGCGCAAAATATGCGTATTTCAGTGATAATGCATAGAATTATAATAACTTACAAATTCAGTAAGCAAAAGAGGTCAAATCATTAAACACGCAAGGAAAAACAAAAGGACAATAAGAAAGGACGTGATAAAGTTTTCACTGTCAATACCTAAAAAGAACAAAAAGGAAATGCTAAATGGGTTACAGAACCTATCAGTATGTCTGTCTTTTCATCTTGATTGAAGACTTCATCAATATTTAATCTTAGTGGATAACAAACTGTATTATCTTCTTATTATTACCTGACTTGATTTTCAACATCTCTGCTTAACAATAACTTTAAATTTGGTTTAACACAGATTATATATGGTGCTTGATTTATATATGAGCGATGCAAATACAACGGCTGGTGCGTTTAAGTTGATCTACTGAATCAATTTCTTTTGTTCCTTTAAGAGACGGTAACCACCATCTCCAATCAAACTATTAAATTACAGGAATCCAAGTGGTAAAGTAAAGACCAGAAAAGGTGCAAACGGTCGACACCTGCGCGAACATTATCATTACAAAATGGAGCGCCATAGCCTTTACTATTGTCTTGTACTGCTTTGGTGGGGCTTTTAACTTACTTTTTAAAAGAAGTGTTTTTTAAGTATTCATTCATTAATACATAACAAACGCCTCGACCATCTTAATTTACTTATTTGCAAATTGATCTAAGAAATGGTATCCATGAGTTTGTGAACTCTTCATCTCTGCTGAACTGTCAACTCTAATCAACATTCGGAAAACCAACAAAATTGCAAAATGAGGTACACCGTCGATACATGTACGCACATCTGAAAGGCCCACGCGAAACACAGTTAAAAAGCAGTGATACGGGAACTTGTGTTCAAAAGTACCCGTTGGTATTGGTGATTTCGATCAGCCGGTATTTTGAAAAAATAGGGAATACTCAGCATTTTTTTAATAAGCAAATCCCCTCTACTTTAAAATTCTTAAAAAAGGACAAAAGACAAAAAGAAAAGATTAAAATAGAATATTGGGACCCATTTTTCACAGAACTCCATGACTTTTACGATTCCGTAGCATTTAAGACTTAATTTCCAAGAAAATGACACAAAGGAAGGAAAGGAGGATTCCACCAAGCTAACTCCACAGAAGCTAAAATCAATCAATACCTTTCTCCCCTCTTCATCCCATTTCCTTCAATTAAGCCATGCTAGCCCCCGGTAGAAAACTCCCAGATAGCCATGTCAAGCTTTGGGATCATACAGAACGATTAAGTGGCAGCTGTGGCGACATCAATTTCGGCACACGGGCACGGAAAGCAGCAGAGAATTATTCCAAGTACATGTCGGAGGAAGCCGAGGAGTCTGGTGTTTCTACACCTCCTTTGTGGAGGAATAGCCCAACCAGAAGTCCACAACATCGGTACAATCATTACCGGTCTATGTCTCCGTCTTCAAGGGCTCAAGCAATTGCCAGAGGCCAAAGAGAGCTGATGGAAATGGTGAGCAGGATGCCTGAGGGATGCTACGAGCTGTCTTTGAAAGATATTGTAGAGCATCCCATGGTTGATGTAAAACAGGAAAGTTCAAGTACAGAGAAGAGTATTACAAAAGCTGAATCTATGCGTAGAAGATCAGAGAAGAGCGATAGGAAAGCGCTGATTAATAGAAGTGGAAGCATAGACAACGGAGGGTTTCTTCTAAAGATGGTGTTTCCACTCTCTTGGGGTTCAAGGGACAAGAAGAAGAAAATTTCGACCATGACTGACAGTGCAAAAGATGGAAGAGTTTCTCCGAGGCCTTTGTTGTTCGATGGACCAGCAAAGGGTGTAGATGATGAGTGGTGGAAGAGAAGACATTCCGATTCGGGGGGGAATGAGAGCGGTGGATTTAGTAGCAATAGTGGCAGCTCTAAAAGCAGCGCCAGTAGCAGTAGTAGAAGTAGCAGCAGAAACAGCAGCAGCAGGTATGGATTCTATTTTGGGATTATCCTTAAGGTAGTCTCCGTAGTTATTCCCTAGATCGCTACAAAACCTAGTGAAAAGCAGAGGTTGTTGCTAAGTATAGAATGTTTCAGAAACAGGTGAGCACAACGATCACTGATTCCCTAGGTCGAGTCTTGGATTTCTTCGTTGATCTTGTTTCTTTAAAGTCAAAAGTCTCTTACAAAATGAACTTGTATTGGTTCTGATTCAATGGAGTAGATGGATGAGTCCCTGCCCAACAACCCAGTTCAACCAAAGTTAAAATCTTTTGCTTCAAAATATAGACAGTCTTGTTATGATAGCTCTAACAATTGCTAACGAATCCTAATGCAGGCATACGAGTGGTGGTTGCTGTCCATTCATTTTCATTAAGAAAGGCAAGAGGGTGGGATAGATGAACAATCTGTCAAGACGTTAATAATACCAGAAAAGTATCTGCTTTCCCTCTTTCAATAATACTACTTGTATAGTAGAATAGCAGCATACGAGATGCCAAGAGGCGAGATTTTCAGTATAATATGTAGATCCATCCCTACGGATGCTTGATGATTGCTCCTTCTATGTAGTTTTTTTTGTCTCGTGTTTGTTCGATGCTCTAATCAGACTATTCTAAACATCTTATACCCGGCTATGGATGAGCCCTGTTTTTACCTTTGCTACAAAAATTTAGCACTGTATTTTAAATGATTTTGTGATGAGAGTTTTTAAACTGCAATCAGAGTTAGCTGCTCTAATAGCCGGTCTTTAAATCCAAGTAATAATAAAGCGATCGATATTGGAATAAGATCTAAAGAGAATGTTTGTAATGGTGTGCAAATTCAGAATATCAAAAGCACACTTGGGCGATCATACAGGGATCTACTAGGGAAGAGCAGGGCAGATATTACAACATCGGAAAAGGTTGCTGTCCTTGTCGTGTTTAAATGTCCAACTAACTTGAAAATTGTTGTTGGTGCTGTTGTC
Source organism: Erythroxylum acuminatum (assembly GCA_026284645.1). NCBI lineage: Eukaryota > Viridiplantae > Streptophyta > Magnoliopsida > Malpighiales > Erythroxylaceae > Erythroxylum > Erythroxylum acuminatum. The sequence continues at coordinate 10,683,165 of JANKOD010000006.1, read as the reverse complement.
TTGTTTAAGTTGAACTAACATCTGAAAGAAGAAAGAAAAATCATTTCATTTAAATGTTATAAAATTAGTATCCTAAAAATTCTAAAATAATAATTAAAAAAATAAATCAAAAAGATGATTAGACTAATAAAAATCAACTTTTCCTAATATCCCTACCATCAATGCCAAAAATTTGACCTGGTAGGAATGAAATAAAATAGAAAGGATAATATTAAAGAAAAAACTACATTTTTTTATGCGGGGATGAATTTATTGTAGTTTGTGTATATTTTAGGAATATGGCTGTATTATATGAATCCAGATCCTCTGTCCAATATTATTCTATCTCATAGAATCTCAGTCATTTATTTTGTGTGATCTACATGGGACCCACATAAATAAATGACTGAGATTTATTGGACACAATAAGACACCATAATATTGGACAGAAGATTTGGACTCGATATTACCTAATCGAATCACGAGTTGTTTTAGTTTTTTAACTTGTGCTCCAGTTCTCAAGTCATTTTGTTTCCTTATAGTGATACGCATCACTTATACCGTGCATGTAATTTGTGACTGCAATACTTCCGAGAGTCCTGGATTTACGCGACTAAAGAGCCTCACGTCGTGAAAGGAAGCCATCAAAGTTCATCGCAGCACAGATGTACGAACAAACTACATTCGTGAATTTTCTTTTTTGGTACCTCGGAATAAGTTATTTTGATGTCTTAGTGTAAGATTAAAATGCACATTGAGCATTATGAACATGAGATGATAGAATGAACAGCCATTGACGGAGAATACATGCTTTGCAAATTCTGAAATTGGTTATACCATACAAAAAAAGAACAGGATATTTAGAGATAGATCTGTTGGCAAATCTCTAATGAATGATTACGAAAGTATTAGAATATCTTAGATTTCTTAATAACCAAGAATTTCAGTATGACATGCGAGTTTCAACCCTTTCTGCTTAACATGCGCAAGCATGAACTGAATGAAACAAGTTGCAGGAATAAGAGCAAGTTTTACAGGTTTAACGTACAGCGAGAGTTGCATAGGACTTATGTTAAGCACGCAAGATGACAATGTCAAACCTTCCTTGGGCTCCTCCATTCGGGAAAGACTTCATCTATATGTTTATCTAACAATTTCACACATGAAACTTATATTAAGATGTATAATAAACACATTATCATGGAATAAACATAGGAGGGCTATATTTATACAATACTAGCTAGCAAGTATTAATCTATATGAAAAGGAGAGGGATTATAATCCCTGGGCTTGCTAAGGGACGCAAAGACATATCGACTTGCTTGCTTCAAATTCCTGCAAAAGATGGCTAAAACTCTGCGTTTGATGCCTCCTCTAGCAGGCGGTGCTATGCATATATTTGAGCAACTCTTTACAATTATTGCTCTTTGAGACTTGGCTTTCATCCCTAATACTTTCAACGTCTTCTTATCCATTTTCTCACCAATTAAGAGTGTATGAATGTACTGAGGCAATGCATGGGCACGTAGTGAGTTCACCAAAACCTTATATAAAGTAACATTTGTTATGTACGAAATAAGTGTGGGTAAGGAACCTTCCTGCGTACATCCATAACTGAAAATCATGCCAAAAAAACGGCAACTGGAGGATACTTCCTCCAGCTTCTAAATATTTAACTCCAAGCAAGGAACTGGGAAATTCTTAAAGTCCCATTTTGCCAACAAGCAGCTTTTATTTTAAGCATTTCGGCCGTAGCTTTGAGAATAAGATACTCCTGTAAGTGAGGAATAACATTCTGAAATAAGGAAGAATAAATATCGTTGTCGGTCATCATTATCATTATTATTATTTTTCTAACAACAGAAAAATGACCTAATTAAATTTGTAAATTACCTTGTTAATAATCAACTTTTATAAGAGGAAGCACCAAACTTTTGTTAGAGATTATACATTGGTAAAAAAAATCACTTACTTCTTTTGGAATTGTAAACACATCTTTATCCCACTATTAACATAATCCAGATCTTTTGTTCAATATTACTCTGTCTTATTCTGTTTCATAGAATCTCAGCCATTTATTTTGCGGAACCACGCGGGATCTATACGGAACCCACATAAATAAATAACTGAGATTTATTGGATACAATAAGACACCATAATATTAGACAGAGAATCTGAACTCCTATTAACGTAACATGTTCATCGTGACATTAATTTTTCTCATAGTTCCACCCACCTCATTGTTCGCAACGATAATAATACTAAATTCATCGTTACTTTTCAATATCAATGAAATTACTCTCTTGATGTTTGAACGCCATTAAACAAAAAGAATCAGCTACTACTTGGAATAATTTATGAATTTCTACTGCTTCATCGTAACTAAGCAAAATATAAAAACAGAAACCAATAGAGTTGAAGCTTCCAGCATAAGTTGTCAATTGTACCGTGTAACTAGTTGCTCAACAAACAAACTTTTAACTTTTGTTTAGATTACTGTTTATTTTTTAAACTGCGAAATTTAAATTAAAATACAATTAGTTAAAAGTGTGTAACTTTATATAATATGCACTTTTAAAACAAATTAACTAGGCTTTAAAATTTATTAGGTACTACACACATATTTATTTATGTGTATATAGAGTTAATATATACAATTTTAAAGTAAACATTGGAACTTTTATAAGGTTAATGTGAAAATTTTGCAAAATGATAATAAAACTTTGAAATTTTAAATAGTTGTTATTTTAACTCTTATTTAAATTATCATTAAAAACTTAATCTCCTGCATTTATAAATGATTGATGGCCTTATCTCTTGAGAATTACGTCAATTATTTTAGTCTTTCAATTTTAATTTTAGCGTTTAGGATTTGAATTCAATTCTGGAAGAATGGGGTTAAAAAAACTTAAATAAACAATTTTGAATTTAAAATTTGATTTTCTTGGTTTAATACTAAGCTTTGTATTAATAATGCATTACTATATATGTAAACATGTTGTAAGATTAGTGTTAACATTTAAATAAAAGAAAATGCTAAACAAAAGTTATATGAAAACAAAAGAATATATGTCCCGAAATAGATCACTCTCTACTTGTATATACATCAAACTTGAAAGTTTATTGTTCATCCTTTTCGTCTTTTTTGGAGCTATTGCCTAGCTTTTCCTACACACATTCATTTTTTTTAAGCTTTGAATCTTCTAGCTTCCTCGTTTTTTCTTTTTCTGTTCCCTCTAAACTTTTGTTATATTTTAGGTCCTAAATTCTTGAGCCTTTTTTCCTAGTTCATCCTTCATTGTTTTTTATCCTTTCCTCTTTTATCAATCACATTAACTAGGAACTTTCTCACTTAATGTAAAAGTTATTTCTTACCAGTTACAATATGGATGTCCAAAACTCAAAGATTTTACTCAACCACTATCCTCTGCTTTGGTCGATTTTTTCTTAACTAGAACCATATCCTTGTAGTAATCAACTTGAGTTTTCATCTCTTCAACTTTCTCCCCTCTTTCTTATTCTGAAGTTCTTCTCACCAGCTCTTCATGGTTCTCCTAGTGCAACTAAAGCTACCTCTAACCTTTATAAATTTTAAGGTACTTCCTAAATTCCTAACTCTTCCTCATCCATGTTTCCATTTGGTTCTTTAGATACCCTTAAGCCCACTTTAAATGATTGTGGTGCTCTTTATATTCAAGTTCCAACTAATATAACAACATGGTGTCAAGTGGACATTAATCCTTCCCTTTTCGACTAGTTAAAATACTTACTTTCTAGTAGAGGTTCTGAAAGTTAAAGCCTTAAAATGGTCCTCTATATTAGTTAGTCTATTTTTAAATGAAAAGTAATTATTGAATTCCTTACTAGAATAACAGAGTCATTACAATGACAATAACTCCAACTAACTACACTTACAGAATAACTAAAAGAATACTTAAAGAGTATCAGCTGTGGATTATAAGTTAAGTCTCATTTTCAACCTTGTTGTGATCAATTCTTTGTATGAGCTTGTCAAAGAAATAAGTCTGTGTCTAGTCATGTACCCTTGCAAGTTATATTTTAAGACATCCTTAGCATCTCCAAACAATTTAGTATTCCTCATTCTCCAAATCTAGTGAACCGGTATAGCAAAACCATTTTTGAACATCTTGTCATCTCCTTCCAATTTGAATTTCAACTTAATTGCTCACATAAGTGTGTCTATCCAAGTCTAGTTGTTCTCAGTTAGGTTAAACATTAGGAGAATTATCTCCACAAATGGCTAATGTGAGTATATTTAAAGAATAGGTGGTCGTGTGTGTCCAATAAATTTCCACATAGTGCACATTTCAAATAAGGGATATGGAATTTTAACTTGTCTCTTGTCCCTAAACTCTAAAAACTTGCCAACCATAGTATAAAGGAGTGAGCTGGTGTAATTTTTAAGTCCTATATGAATTGTGATATTGAAACTTGTTAAGAGCTTCCAATAATAACCTTTTATAGGAATTTGCTGTGAATAATTTGAACTGGTGAAGCTCCCGTTGCATAAAATCAGGTTGGAGTTGATTAGGGTGATAACCTGGAAGATTTTCCAGTATGATACACCCCTTGATGAATGAAAAGGCCATATCTAATTTCCATTTTGAATAAGCATTTGAACCTTAGCATTGACAGGTTCAAATCCTTTTTAACTCTGGAAGTATGGAGTAAGAGATAATAGCCCTAGTGGATGCCAATTATCATATCAGAATGTTATATTGCTGCCATTTCCAATAATAAACTTGACATGAGAATGCATAAGTAGTCTAGTATTTAAGATTTACTGAAGTGCATAGGATTGAGTTGGTTTATATATACTTAATAGTCTATATGCTCTCCTGTTTGATGCGATATATAGTAATCCATTTCACCTAAATATTTTCTTTTTCCACAGAGACTCTCTAAAGGCTCTTATCCATTAGTGCTTTAGCCATTTTAGTTGCAAATGTAATTCCAAGACCTTCATGTTCCTTAAGTAAACAAATTGTACTCTATTTTACCTTAAGAGCTTTTGCAGGATAGGTATTATGATCATTCCCTATAAAGACTCTAATCATTCTATCAATTTTCTTTAAGATGCTCCTTGGCAGTGTGAGATAAAAGAGCCAATAGATGAGCAAGTTACTAAGGATAAAGATAGCTAGCTACAATCTGCCTACATATGAAAGGAACTTATTGCTATATGAAGGTATCGTCTTCTTAATTGAAGATATTAGAGACTTGCATTGTATTCCCTTCAGCTTCTTTCTTGAAATGGGACCACTAAGATATATTAGAAGTACTTATAAAATCTTCAGCTTTATATTGGAAATAAATTATGTAGAGTCCCCTTAATTATGTTTAGAAAAATAAATGGAACTCTTATTTGGATTAAAACTAAATCCTAAAATTTTCTTAAAGATTTGCAGCAATACTACAATTAATACAGGATCATTAGCATACAAAATTAGTAAACCATTAGCAAATAATAGTTGTTAGATTTTAAGATTTCCAAACCTATGATGGTATTTGAATTATGGAGTTTTAGTAATGTTCAGACTAGTGATCCTACGTAATACCTCCATAATGATTACAAAGAGATAAGGTGATAATGGATCTTTTTATCTTAGGCCTTTTGAGGCTTTAAAAAGTTTCGATGGCTCCCTATTAATTATCACTATAAAAGAGATTGTGGAAATGCAAACATAAATCCATTTATTGAATTTGTTAGGGTAACCAAAGGCTTGAAGAGCATAAATGACGAATTTCTATCCCACTATATCAAAAACCTTAGTAAAATCAATTTAGAGAGAACAACTATTAATATGCAACTTATTATTGTAATCTCTGAAGAGTTCTTAGGCAAGCATTATATTATCACCTATGTTTTTTCCAAGTATATATTGCTCATTAGCTTACATTTATAGTAATTTCGAGATAGTCTTGTATATCTCATTACAATGGACAATAGGTCTATAGTCATTGAGGCTCATTATATTAGACACTTTTGAAATCAAGCATATAGGTTTTATTAAGTTCAATGAGTAACCTATCACTCCTGAAGAATTCTTGCACTGCATGCACAATCCTAGGACTAGTTAGATCCCATTTATTTTGAAAAATCTCATATTGAAGCCATTTGGCCCTACAGCCTTGTTTGGATGAAAGGAGAATAATACTATCTTGACTTCCTCACTAGTAACTTCCTTAAGCAATGATTCAGATAAGTATGCTTTATAGAGCCCTGCATAGTTTTTAGCAGATCATCAGGGAATTCTAAGGTGTTGTAACAAGTACATGTGATTCCCAAGAGGTGATTTCTAGCTAGTTCCTAAAGCTTGGTCTATTCTCGAGCAAGATTTCCATAAGGACCAATTAGTGGTACAATTTTGTTCGTATTTCTATCCCCCCCTCATGGATCCACTGTATTATGAATTTATGATTTAATTGGGAGTCATAAGTTTCTAGAACCTCAAAGTGCTTTTTTAGTTCAACAGTTTCTTTTTCCCTCATAGTTGTATACCCTAGTGAGTTAGACAAAGCCCTTTGAGCTTTCATTAGATTTTTCAGTGCTAGCTTTTGGTCTTATAGCATTGGATCAACATTATTTCTCAGTACAAAAACACAGTCTTCTTAAATGAAAAGGATTTGCATACACTAATGAACTTTAAAACAATAATAAGTTCTCTCCATAACCCTAGAAATCATTAAGTTGAGTTAGGGATGCTTAAGGAGTGAATTCAAGAATCTAAATAGTGATCTCCTCTTTAATGGCTTAATGTGAATGTCAGTGGTAATAGGGGTATGATTTGAGAAGAGCGGTGGTTCAAATGTGTTGATTTATGCTTAAATGTTGATTCACTTAATTTGGGGCAAAATTCATAGTAATTACATGTCATATATCCAATATAGTCTTTGTAATACCAATTATGGATAAAACACCATATAAACTTTGGCATGAGAAGAAGTCAAATATTAGTTATCTCAAAGTGTTTAGTTGTAAGTGTTAAAATTTGAAAACTAAGGATAACTTAGAAAATTTTGATTCAAAGTGGATGGAGGAATTTTTCGTAGTTATTCTTTAACTAGCCAAGCATATAGAGTGTTTAATGGAAGACTTTTGTTGTTAAAGAATTTATGCATATTTTTTTAGATGAATATAATCCTATTGCCTTCAAGAAAAGTCTTGAAGATGAAGATGTGCATAAGAATTATTACTAAGACACCTTATAAAAGAAACTTGTTGAACCAGTAAGGAATATATTAAAGATGAGAAACTTCTAATAGATTGGACATTTAAAAAGATTCATCATTCGAATCAAATCGTAAATTATTTTTAATAAGGATTGATTATTATATTACATTTAAAAATTTATCATATCTTATTTTAATTTCTAAAATTGAAACTAGGACTATATAAAAAACCCTTAGTTGGCTTCTTGTTATGAATGAAGAATTGAACAAATTTAGGAGAAATAAAGTATGAATTTTAATGCCCCAACTAAGAGACCACTAAACTATAGATACTAAGTGTGTTTTTAGAAACATACTAGATGAACTAGATCCCTTTTGTGAGAAATAAAGCTAGATGTACAATAAAGAGGAGGGAATATATTTTAAGAGGACTTTTCATTAGTCACTAGATTATAAGTTATTAGATATTACTTATATTTACATGTTATATGAATTTCAAATTATTTCAAATAGATGTTAAAAGTTTATTTTTGAATGGCTTTATTTACATGTTATATGAATTTCAAATTATTTCAAATAGATGTTAAAAGTTTATTTTGAATGGCTTTATTTAAGAAAAAGTTTGTATTGATCACCCACTAGGTTTTGAAAATTATGATGCACTTAATCATAAGTATAAATTCTCTAAAGTATATGGTTTGCCATAAGCTCCTAGATCTTGGTATAATATTTTAAGTGCATTCCTTTTGAAAAATATTTTTAATAAAGACAAAGTTGATATATATCTCTTCACTTAAAACAATAGGTAAGATATTTTAATAATTTAAATTTATCTTCAGTGCAACTAATGAATGCATGTAGAAAGAATTCTCCAAATATATAAGTAGAAAATTTTAGATGAACGCGATGGAAAAGCTTAAGTTCATTCTTAAACTTCAAATTAAGTAAATGGAGCACATCGTCATCAATCAAGCCAAATACACCAAAGAACTGTTCAACTATTTTTGGATGGATCAAACTAAGCCATTAGGAATACCTATGATCATCATACTTAAGTTGAACAAGAATGAAGAAGGGATGCCAATAAATGTAAAACTATATTGACGAATAATTGGTAGTTTACTTTATTTTACCACGAATAAGTTTAATATTTTTTATAAACTGTATTTTAATCAAATCTAAAAGTGTGTCATCTTTTAGATGTTAAGCATATACTTAAATATCTATATGCTACCCTATCATTAGGACTTTGGTATCTTAAGGATATATTATTTGATTTGCTTAGCTATTTGAATATGAATTATACCAGTAGCCCTTTAGATAGGAAGAGCATACAAGATACATGTCAATTTCTAAGCAATGCATTAGTCCCATAGTTTAGTGAAAAACAAAATTCAGTTGTATTATCAATCGTAAAAGCCAAATATATGACATTTGGTTATTATCATATAGAATTTTTATAGCTTAGGAAACAACTTAGAGATTATAGAATGGAACTTATAAAGATAACCAATGGATGTAATAACATTAATTCCATTTATGTCACAAAGAACCCTATTTAATATTGTAAAACCAAAAAACATAAAAGTTAATTATTATTTCATTAAATATTATAAGCAAAATAGGGATATTAAGCTAAAATTTGTTGATATATTACATCAGTTGGCTAACATATTCACTAAACAAATGCGTAATAATAGATTTTGCATAATTAGGAGAGAATTAAGTAATATTGGTGGGAATTCCATTTGATAAGGGTCTCTTTAAGTGCTTAAATTTGATTTTGAATTTTTTAATTTAATTTGTTATATGCTTTAGTGTTTTTATATTATTTTAGTATATTTTTGAATAATTAATTCTTTCTTGTTTTTCCGAAAAGGGAGAAAGAAAGTAAGGGGTATTGGATTCAGGAGGAGTTATTAATTTTGAAGTTTTAGTTTTTATGTATTTGATATTTATATTGTACTTATTTTTTTGATTGATCTTTGGATTATTAAAATATTTATCGTCTTAAATTCTAATTGATATTGTAATTAGTACTATTTTGGTAATCTTTATACAAAAGTTGACATGTGTTTAAAATAGTTTAACTTGTAAGGTCTTTTTATGATGCATGAATTTATGCTGAGCTAACTATTCATACTGTATTACAGTAATAAAGCGTGTGTGTTTGATTTTACCATTATTTATCTAATATCATAAAATATTTTGTCATCATAAAAAAGGATATTGTTGAACTAAGAGATCTTATAATTCATATTTTGATGATAGCAAACATAAGTACCTCTAATAAGTTCATTTTTTATGAAACCAATAGTGATCCTACACAAATCAAGATACATCTCATGAAGATACTAGAGAAAATTTGGAGTTAAACTCATTGAAGTAAAGAAAAAAAATTAGGACTAAGAAAAAACAAGGCACAACAAGGTTACAAATGAATATATAATGCTTATTATACTTTTTATTTCATCACTTTGATAGTCTGGAGGCATATCATACATAAACATACATTATTGTTAGCTTATTACATAGCATTTTCAATCATCAAGAGCAATTAAAGTTTTGATTTCAAAGAAATCCTCTTAATCCTGAAAACATACTTTATTAAAATGTTTATCATATCAATAATACTAGCCTTTCCTACCTTCTTTTCCTCTGGGTACCATAATTTGTCAATTAATTAGAATTCTAAAAATACCTTATATGGATGGCTCAATTCATTTTTTTTTCCTAAATTATCCAAGTTTGTTCAAATTTATTAGTCCAAAATTATCTTCACCACCTCAAACTATCCCCTCTACCTCTATTTTTTCTTAACAAATAGCCAATCCATCTTATGATTTCTAGTTTAAAAAGGATATTTTATTATCATGGATACTTCCCTCACTTACCGAAGATGTATTTCTATATGTCATTGGTTTAACATCATTTTGTTATGTTTGGTAGGCCTTACTATATATGCATTTGGCTCTATCTTACTGAATAGGCAGCTTGGAAATTTATATAAAATTGTAAGAATTAAAAATGAATGATCTTACTATCTTAGAGTATCTTTAAAAAGTAAAGGCTCTAGTTGATGAGTTTGTTGCAACTGGGAGATCCCTCTCTTCAACAAAATTCAGTTCCATAATCTATTGCAATTTTGAATTGGACTACCATAACATCATCATAAATTTACATATTCATCCTCATCTCCATTTTTTGAATTACATGGAGAACTCGTGTCTCATGAGATATTTATAAAAATCTATCATGTTTCTCATCTTGCTAACATCATTTTCAAGAAAAAAAATTGGCTCCATCTTCTTCCCATGCAATCTGTTCCACCATAATAGTATTCTCTTTGACCAATAGGTTCTCGTCTAAATAACAACAACAATGGTACTTAAAAGAATTGTGGACTATGCCAAATATGTGAGTATAAGAACCATACAATTGTTGTTTATTGTCATCACTATCAATCTCAAATGTCCTCCCTACAATCTGTAAGTATAAATAGGTTAATCATAACCTTTTTCCCGAATATATCCCACCATATATAAAATTCTTTTAGTAATTCTCCATCACCTTGGTATCCAGATACATAGGTTGATTATCATATTATTGCTAATTTTTTTACCCTTGGCATTGCAGGTGAATATCATGGTAATGACCAACTACTTGTTGTTAGTGGATAAGGATTACTATTATCCCACACAGGTACTATTTTCTTACGATTATTCGTAACATGATACATACAAACAATAAGATAAGATAAGGCAATAAGATATCAAAGATATAGTCATCAAACCAATATTGTGATGATGACTATCCTTAATATATCAATGTCTACAACCACTATTTTGTAATTAATGCATATTAGTCTACCAATGTACTAGAAGTAGCCATTGGAAATGGTTAATTTTTGTTCCAATGACTTGTTTGAACCTCAAAGCCTATTAAAATATGATTTTTTTTAACAATGATTTAAACATGGAAAGCTTTTTTTGTTTTGAAAGATGAATAGAAATATATTAACTCAAGCTGCGCTTGACAAAATTATAATAACAAGAAGTTCAAATTTAACTCTCAAACGGAAATACACACTCAAGAAGACATAGGTACCAATCCTTGCTCCTAGTGACTATCTTTAAACATTCTAGAGTGTCTTTCGTTGGCTGATTTAGGACTAGGCATCATGTGTCATTAGGAATTCTCTGATCCAGTTAACAATAGACTTACCTAGTATTTGATCTTCCATCTCCATTCCCCCGTGAAGCCTATTGTTTCTTTCCTTCCAAATTGTGTATATGGTACAAGAAGGAGCAGTTTTAAGGATTATCCCATCTTCTTCATTGTGCTCGTTCTTGTGGCCCATTGAATTATATTCATCGATTCTTTCTGTGGGCAATATATTTGTATAGTGTGTTTGGATTCGAGTCCGAATGACTTGGGAAAGTTTGCACTGAAAATGACTTGGTATTTCTATCTCATTTTTACATAGTAGACAGCTGGGATCAAAGCTGCCTGTGTTGCCATACCACCTGCCTTTTGTTTTCAGCCTATTCTTTATAGCCAGCCAGTGGATAACTGTAGGTTTGAGGGACAATTTATTCTTCCAGATTAACTTATACCAGGGAACTTTGGGATAGGTAGTTTTGATGAGTTTATGGCAAGAGCTATTGCTAAATTCCATGGATCTATTTTTTAGCCATATGATCTTATCTTCATCACCATCAAGTTGACTGGTAAGTATCAGCTTAACAAACAGTCAGCCCCTCTGAAATTGCAGCTCCAAACTCCCTTTTGAATGATGCAGCTGACTTTAGCTTTAGCTGGAATCCTGGTGAAAAGCAAGTGGTGGGGTGGGGTTGGGTGTTCGCAGGGGTGGTTGGAGTAGATACGATAAGAAAGTTTCAAGTTTCGTTGTGTGCTTTCAGTTACAGAGTAACAAAGACAAAAGCCATTGATAAACAAATGAACAAATGTTCCCAGTTACAATAATCGTGAATCATTAAATCCAATCAAACCGAAGTGCTAGTTGCAGTAGAATCACCTGATGTTTGTATTATCAACGAGCTTCTTCTTTTATGTTTATGTGCAGTGAAAATTGGTCTTCAGAAATATTTAGCCACGTCAAACAATACAAAGAAGGAAGGCAAAAAGAGCTTGGAAAATGGATTTTGGTATGTGTCTTTTTCTAGGGCGGGAACCATCCTTATTTGCAGTTAAGAAACCATGAAATTGATCTGCTTGTCTCCCCTGTACATGAACAAATTAAGTAATTTGTACAAGTCACTTGAGGGGATTGGTGTCCTTGGTAAAACAGGATTATCAGATTTGCTTATGAGGGCAAGACAGATTTAGCAATGCAGGTTCAATCTTACCTGAACAGCATTCTTAAGTTGTCCCCAGCATTCCAAACGATTACACTTTTGTGAGCTAGAGTGGAAGTATACCCAGACCAATGCATCCATGAGGTCGGGATGCTCTCTGAATTGCAGTGAATCCCCATGTAATACTGACTTAAGAACCTGTAGCAATTCAAAAAACCATGATTATATAATATAATTAGTTTATGGCAAAGCACATACGCATGTCTATATAGATCCATGAAACAAAGACATTCATTTACGCCATGCCTGTAATGAGATTATTATTCACAGCATTCCTGTCACCCCATGCACGAGATTATTATTATGAACTGTTATTGGAGTTTCTCATGAACTGATCTATGCCGTAATGCACGTATATTGTTAATGAAACACTTACCAAAGGCATTTCTTTAGAAAAAATGTGGTATCTAAATTCAGCTGCAAGGTCTAGCATAAGATTTGGACCGCTCACGTAGCAATGGACATGCAGACCCAATTCCCCGTCAAGTTTCTTCCATTCAGCAACCACATCGTCCTTGCTATACCACCCTCTTAACTGCACACTTAAACATCAAATTTTTGTAGAAAAACATCATTCTACAGAAAAACCATAAACCAAAGGAACTCAAACCTGGTCCAGGCTAATGACATTGGAGATGGTTAAGGTTAAATTTGCCGTGAAGTCACAGTGAGATAGGATGTAAGTTCTAGGGGTAATTCCTGAATACTTATTTGTCTCTTCTTCCATTAAGACTACTTTCAGCTTTGAGGCTTCAAACCTTGCTGGCGGACCCAATAGCCTCACTGCCTATTCACACCAAAGTAGGCAGTTTGTCAACTTTAAAATAACAAGAATTAGAAGAACAATATGATTAAGTAGACAAACAAGATTTCAAGAAAGATGTAGATAAATTGATATGTAAGTTATTGAACTGAATTTAAATGATTCGTGAACTGTCTTTCTAAAGTTGAATCCTTCACGTCAAACTCACAATTTTTTTTTTTTGGACAAATTTGCCTCTCACATAGTGTTTCACTCTCACTTGCTAAAAAAAGGGGAAACCAAATTATCCATAAAACTGAAAAATCTAACCTTCACCTTCTCTTCTGTTTGTATAGAATTAGTCATTAAGAAATCAATAAATCTGGAAAATAAAAGAGAAAGCTTTAGCCGAAACCTTAAATTGAACTGTTCTTTTGATTGGGAAGAGGCCAGGAGTTCAATCATTGTATTTCTCTAGACTGTAGGTAACGGAAAACCAAGTGGCCAACCATGTCATTGTATATAAACAAGATAGAAATTCAGCAGAGGGCATCAAAGATAATGAATTCTTGATGGTACCAAAAGCGCGTAATCTTCTAAATAATGACTTTCCCTGACTCAAGACTTCTTTCTTCTCCTTGGCTACGAGGAAACTCCAAGCATTTTTGGAGGTCGATTGGTTATTGAGTTGACTCACTCAAACCGTCAAACGTGATGCTACTATCCAAATCTTTCATTGACTAACAAATTTCATATGATAAAGATTGACCTTGGAGAAGCCCTGCGCAAAAGCTAGGCAAAAATGATGGTATGAAGCCCAATGGCAGCCTAGGTGATATCTAACTTTAATGTTACTTTGATTTTGTACAAGGTACTAGGACTAGCATTGGTCTATAAAAATCAAATATTGCACTTCATGTGGAGAAAGGCTGTAATATCCAAAAACTGTTGGCTATCTAATAACCTTATGAGTTGAGATAGTCATTATGTTGATAAGATCATTCACTAACTCTGGGAAAACACAATACTCAATGCCACCTTCCACCGGCGGCAAAAGGAAAAATAGAAGAAGGAGATCCCAAAAGGCAAGCACTGAACAATGCTGCATTATGTGACAATGACAGTACAGGAACTACAAGTACGCCCAAGAGAGGAAGAAAAAGTGTACCTCCGAGACAAGGGTATTGGAAGAAGCTCTTGTTGAAGTTGACAAGGAAGAGAAAGCAAGAGTCTTGAAATTTCTTCAAAGCTTGAAGTTGGTGGAAAGATCCCTCACTGATGACGGTGAAAAGGCACAACGACAGGCCATGGGAACATGCAAAACAAATCCACTTTGCCTTTCTCATCTTTCAGTTCTCACCATTGTCCAAAGTCCAAAGCTTCTGCTTCTGGGAGAAACACTTGGGAAATTTGTATAGAGATGTGCAGGACTGAGGTTCATAGTTCATGTCTTGTTGTGGACTCCAATTCATAGACCCCATATGTCCTAAAATCTTTTTCAAGCCATTCCATCCGCATAACTTACCTTCTTTTTCTTCTTTATTTGTATGCCAAAAAAACATACGGAGAAAGGAAAATGAGAAAATTAATTACAGAGGAAAATAATAAATATCATTTATAGAAGGTGGGGATTGGCTGAGGGAGGTGGATCTGGATGTTGTGACACGTCATCACATTTTGGATGAGCTGTGGATAATGTAATCATGTGCTCAATGCTTGGGCCTCTCTAGGTTTATGAATTTGGGAATGAATGAATGGGTATGGAATAAGTTCAGGTAAGATAGTTTTATTACGATTATAGGGCATATCTCACTTTAGGAATTGTCGATACCCCTCATGTATCAGAGTGACGAGTTTCATTTTTTTTTATCTGATTAAGTGTCACTGTCGGCGTGCCAAAGGTTGTCACGCTCATACACATTTTTTTTTAAATTAAATATAATTAATTATTTAATCAAAATATAATTAATGAATTAAAATATAATTATTTAAATAATTCAATATAATTAATTAAAATATACTTAATTACAATATAGTTAATTAAAAACATACTT
>JANKOD010000006.1:10640237-10653754 GCA_026284645.1 Erythroxylum acuminatum | reverse complement strand
TACTCATTCTCTTAAACTTTCATAACCCATACAAATCGACTCAAATATTGAAGTCATCAAAACTAAACAATTCTTTTTTCATAAATTTTTCTTAAATTCATCAAATTTTCTTAAATTCATAAATTTTCTCACCAATTTCTTTCTCATTTAAATTTATTTTAATATTTCTAATTTTCACCGAAAGTTCGGGGTCCAACAACTTACATATCTTACAATAGGTCATTCATAAACATATTCATAATTTAAAACCATACACAAGTCCATTCTTCATTAACATCAAAAAATAACTGTTTACATGCTCCAATGGCATTTCTAAGCCAAACTTACAATACCAAAATCGATATCCAAAATACATTCGATTGAATAATGATAAAAGGAATGAATAAGAATGGAAAAAAAATTTGCACGGTTTTTGGCTTATGTTGTCTTAGGAGTTTTCAACGCGACGGTTGTCTACAAGTTTTTCTTCGCGGATGTCGGATAGATTTGTTTCCGTTTGATTCGTTTTCGTTAATTCCGAGCCCATCGATTCGTTTGCTTCAATTTTTCGTATCAGTTTGATTCGATATTTTCGCTTTGATTTCTTCCGTTTCGTTCGGTTTGTGATCTGTGTATTTCACTTTGTTTATGATCCGTTTGTTTCATTTCCGCCACTTTGCGTCTGATTCGAATTCCTTCGTTTTCGATTTTTCCAATTCTGTTTTTCAGTTGAGGTCCGGTCCCGAGATCGGGTCCCAACAATTGTACATCAGATAATCCTTCATTAGAACTAGTATAGATCCATCCACAAATTTCAATTTGTTCTTTGAAATCAAACTCATTCTCATTGATCACGACCAAAAGACAATTATTCCCTATTAATGGTGTAGAAGTAAGAAACAATGTCGAGTTCTTGTTAGGATGCGAGTAGTAAGGACTTGAAGAAACATATTCAGGTCTAGGTAAAATTTTTTCTTTCATTTTTGCCGATTCAAAGTTCTTTGTTTTGATATAAAGACCCAGTCTTTTCTTTCAAAATTTGTGGGTTTGTTTATATGTGGCTTATATTCTACTAAAATGGCATTGGATAAGATATACAATTTAATGAAATTAAAGCATAGAGTAAAATAACACAAAAAAGTGAAACATGACTTAAAGTTTATATGGTACATGCAATCTTCTAGGAGAAACAACAGAGAAAATTTTTGTTGATTGTTTTGCAAGCTTTACAATTTATAGCCTTCAAAATACCACAAGTGCATAAGTCATAAGGAGTAGTATGTGAAAGGTTGATCTCACGAGGATGTGTGAATTGATATAATCCTAGGTTATCTAAGGCTTGGAAAAATTAACAAACTAAAAAAAAAATTCAAGAAAAGTAAACACGAGAATAAGATTGGCAATAATTTAATTTGTAAATTCAACACAAAAGAAATTGGAAATAAGCAACACAAAAGTCACAATGGAAATCAACCAAGAGAAATTACCAAATTATGAGAGAGTGGATTCTTCATATCATTAATGCTAACCTAGCTATTTATATGTTGATGGGGGATTACTCTATCCTGACATATAATCACACGCCCTAATTAATAATCTCTAATTAGGTTAAGTACCAACTAGATATTCTCTTAATTACCCATAGCTCTAAACCTAATTAGTTCTTAAGTTCTCTAACAAACAATCAGGTCTCACACGGGATCTCTCTCTATATAATAATATACTAGATTGATTGCGTGGTCTATTGGATCGCTTAAGTCTTATTAACCTGACCCGATCGTTTTGCATTTGACTCACCCTCTCGGTTTGTTAAGAGAGCATGAAGACACAACAATCAATCACAACACCCAATCAAAATAACACAAAAACAATTAAATTAACATTAAATCAAAGTAAAATCCTGAAAGAAAGTTAGAACATCTTAATCAAACCACCCAAATCCATAAATATATTCGTATTCATCTTATCATTAAAAAAATGAAAAACAAAGATGAAAGAAATACATGTGGAATGGGGATCGGGATGCCTCAGGAAAGCAGCCGCCGCGAAGACCCGCTTCTTTCTCTCTCTTCCTCTTTCTATCTCTTCTTCTTCTCTCCTCTTGGAGTGTTTCCCAATGTGGCAAAAGTGGAGGCTCCCTTAGCCTTTGTTTGGATGGAAAGAAAGCAAGAGAAAAGAAAGGAAGAGAATTGTATTTCTTTTAGTTTCTATTGTTTGGACAAAAATAAGTAAAGGGAAAGTGAGAGAGTGGAGAGAAATAGGAGAGAAATTTGGACTAAATATATTTCCCACCAAATTGGTGGGAAAGGAGGGGAAATTCAAGACAAAGTAAGGCAAGATAAGTAAATTACCATTGAATCCTTATTTAACAAAAGATAAACAAGTTCTATAATCAAGGACATAAAGGCCTATAAATTTCAATTCCCTTCTTTGATAAATTAGGAAAACAAACAAGGGAAAGGAAATCCCATTTCTCTTCCATTCTTTTCTCCTTTTGTTCCCTCAATATTTTCTTTCCTTTCCCTTGTGCAAGTAAGGATCCAAACAAAGGCTTAGGGTTCCATCCTAATGCCTTTTATACTCTTTTCTATTTAGGGCAACCCTAGGATTTTTTCTGGGTCCGAAAGGTCTAAAAAGTCCTTTAGAAACTCAAGTCAGTCTGCGTTTCTGTCACCCAGGCCACAATTGTGGCCCACAATTTTAGTTTACGTCATGATCATGGTTCCTTTTGGTTGGTTCTGTCACGATTGTAGCCTTGGGTTCGGTTCCGGGCTTTCTCTAAATCTTCTCCATCATTCTATATTTGCTCTGAAATACTAGTAAACACATAAAGGTATCTCAAAAAACATAAGATTGAAGCTCGAACATGTGTTCTAACCCGTAAAACACTTTAAAAACAAACATCTAACTAATTAACACAATTCTAACTTAAACACGTTCTAAACAATCAAATTAACAACTAAACACACACCAAACTACCTACTAAAAGATGATACAATCTACAATTATCAATTTTGAATAACTAAGTGTGTTTGGTGCCTATTGACCCAACTACATTGAAAAGGTTTGATGGTAAAAAATGATTATGGGAAATGATACAAAAGTGTTGTGGTGAGAAATGACTATAGCAAATGATACAAAATTTTTATCTTGAGAATCTTCTTGTAAATATCTTGATTCGAGTACTATGATATCATAACAAAAATGAGAGAGAAAACTTGTATTATTAAACCAAAAAATATCACCAACAATCTATTTTATTATAATGACCCATAAATGAGATTTTGCTTTTGCAAAAAAATAAAATAAAAAGGAGAATGATTAATAACAAGACTAAAAAGGTAAATGGCAACTTTTCCCCTTTGCACTGGTGATCTTGTGACGTGGGTGTAGCCTTTGATACTATCTTTCTTATTGCTTGCTATTATGTGACTTATATTCAATTGCTTAATGTAATAATTAATAGGCATTAGAGAAAAACTATAGAGAATAGTTTGTCCATTAGACATAATCCTCATTTATGTTGCCCCAAAATTTGGACTCTCACGATCCATGTTGGCAAGAGTAACTCATTGAAATTACTGACTTAATAATATTAGTTATACTTAGGGATAATAATAGGTGGAGTAGAGCTTGGACCTGGGCGTGACAATTTCTGTTAAGACTTAGGAGCAACCTGAGGCTTGGTCGACCCTGAGCCATTTTTTGCAAAATGATGTTTTTGCAAAAAGAGTTTTTTGTTATAAGTGTTGAGTTTTGGGCCGACCGGGCTCGTTGAACACGAGTCGGGTCGGGTCGGGTACCCGGCTCGGGTTCAAGCCCAAACATCATCTCTAATTATACCGATATTTCATAACAAAAAGTAGAAAAGATTGGTCAAGAAAATTGTCAGGAAAGAAATATTATCATTTACTGTTATTTTTTAACCAGTAATCCATTCCTCAGAATTTTATTGAATAAATGTTTAAAATTTATCAATTATGTAATTAAGTGAAATTATCTAACAAAATTTATCAATTATATAATTAAGAGAAATTATCTAACGATTTGTCTGTCAAATCGTAGAAAAGCATACTGACTTCAGAACTGGAACGTTGAGAAAGAAGACTTTAGGCGCCACCGTCTGCTCCGTGTCGAATGTGCGGAAAACAACATGCTTTGGGTCCATGTCCACTGTCCTACTCTTACATATGAGTTGTTTGTTTGAATCTAAAGCAAGTGTCGGCGTATCGGATACTTTCTTATATCCAAGCCCATGCCTAATTCAGTAAGTCTCTGTCTGCTTGCTTAAAGGCTTTAATTATGGCTAAGATCTTGGACATAACAAAGATTCGAGTGTAACTAATAATGCCACTAAGCAAAGAATACTGAATACATACAATGGATGCAGCTAAGCTGATATTTTAAGATGATTCGCAATTATTACTATTCCTCTCACCGAAAACATGCTTTTGAAGTTTGAACTAGTTTCAACGCTTGCGACTCCACTGCTCTGCTCTGTTTTTGGCTTCTGGACTTCCACTTCCTCCTCTCCATTCGCCTTTCTGTTCCGTATTCATAAAGCTCACTACTTGCACTTGAAAAGCAAGTCCCAGTGAAGCTCCTATCTTCAGGCCTTTTACACACTTGCAAAGCATCGGTCCAGCATATATTATTTTTGTATAGCTGTATGCTTTCTTCTATAGTGAGATCCAAATAATCAATATTTTCCAGCAAGAAAAAGGTATCTTTTATTTCCCATTTTCAGTTTCTTCTTGTCATTTTAGTTGATCTATCCTCTTCTATCTTTTCCCACTATAGCGAAATATTTTTCCCATCTTGTTCTTGGTAAACGTTGCTCTAATGTTGCGGAAAGCTCTTAGCTTTACTCGGAACTGTTGACTTTCTCTTTCCGGGCCTTTACTTGTAAGCTAGGAGATGAATTCTTTCTTGCTGGTTTGGTCCTGAATGTGACTTAGTTGTTTTAGAATTGTCGCCTTTGGATATATGTGAATTAGTAATTGAGTTCCAAAGCCTGTTCCTTTTTTCCTCTTCACCGCAATTGCATGTATTGTTGATGTTATTTGTCCCCTTTATAATTGGCGTTTAACTTCCTAATTAAACATATATGGAAAAAGACTTGCTTATTTTTTTTTTCCTTTCGTTTTTTCCGTTGTTCCGTTAGAAGAACTGTAGTTAGTGTCATCGGATCTTGTTTTCGTTCTTTGATTTAGCACCGGCAAGGGTGAAAGGCATCACTTTCCTTCAAGTGAACGTTCAGCGTCTTCAAAGATCTTACTGTAATGGCTTGGTATTGTGGTTTCGAGTATCGTATCATCGGATACTTTTGCTTGCTTCTCTTAACTGCATCAGAATAAATAAATTTTGTCAATTGGCTAATTTTGGTCAAATTTTTAGGCTTATTTCCTCTTAGTGCCAGCTCTTGAATGTTCAAAGACTCCGGTAGACATGAAATTATTGTTCAGATCAAGGTTTCTTGCTCATTGTCTGATGCTGTGCTGAAGAAAGGAAAATAAGAGAAGACTATTTGAAACTTAATCTTGACCTTTTTCATCTCGATTTTATATTCTGCTAGTTTTCAGTTTCTTATTCAACTTTAAGTCAATTAAGATTTCGTGTTATCATTCTTTCTTAGCTCAAATATGTTGTTGGACCATTAAAATTTTGCTGTTTTTATTCTATCCCTTCCAATCCAGGTATATGTAGGTTGGAACATCTTTACCAAGAAAGATATGGCTATGGGGAGATATTCCCGTGTTGGTGGAAGGAAGTCAACGAACTACTGTTCTGCGGTCACCATTGTTGTGTTTGTTGGCCTTTGTATAGTTGGTATTTGGATGCTAATGTCATCTTCTGTAATTCCAAGTCAGAATTCAGACATACCATCCCAAGAAACTGCAAATTCTTCGATGAAAAAGGTTAGTGAAAGAAACTCTAAGCAATTTGAAGACAGTTCAGGTGATTTAGCAGGGTATGCAACCACAGAAACCGAAAGCACGTATGATTCTCAAAATGTAAACCCATCTGATGCCCAAGATGACCAAAATTTAACTGAAAAGGAGACAAAGGATGCAGTTAAGGATAACAATGATGAAAATATTGCGATAGAGAGCACTCAGAATGAGACTCAGCTGAAGAATGTGGTTGAACAAAACCAGAATGAGAAGACTGTGTCTCAAGAGGAATCAAAGGTAGATGATGAAGATGGTGGTGGCGATGGGAAGCCAGAAGATCGAGAATCAAATAAAAGTGAGTGGAGGGAATCGGAGGAGAGCTCAGGTGAAAGTAAATCTGAGTTGGATAAGGGGAATAGCAAGGTGGAGTCAACAGATGATGTTGAAAATGTGCAGGAAGAAAAAGATGTTAGTCTGGTCGAACAAAATGAAAATGACAATAGCTTTGAACTTAAAAAGAAGGATCAGGGTTCTATGAATGTTTTTCCTGCAGGTGCGCAATCAGAACTTCTTAGTGAAACCAATTCTCAAAATGGGGCTTGGTTAACCCAAGCGGTGGAGTCTCAAAATGAGAAGAAGTCTCAGCAATCATTAATGTCTAAGGACCAATATGGTCGAGGCTGGAAACTTTGCAATACCACTGCTGGGCCAGATTACATCCCATGTCTTGACAATTGGCAAACTATTAGAAGGCTTCCTAGCACAAAGCATTATGAGCATCGTGAAAGGCACTGTCCTGAAGAAGCTCCTACTTGTCTTGTTCCGGTACCTAAAGGATATAGGCGTTCTATTAAATGGCCTAAAAGCAGGGAGAAGGTAAAAACTTCATATATTAACCAGTGGAACCTCCTTCTAGTTTACCTTTGCTAAAATTTGTCCTTTTTATGACTGAGACAGATATGGTACTATAATGTTCCTCACACAAAGCTTGCAGAGGTTAAGGGGGACCAGAATTGGGTTAAAGTTACTGGTGAATATTTAACATTTCCTGGAGGTGGAACTCAGTTTAAGCATGGAGCTCTTCACTATATAGATTTTGTTCAAAAAGTAGGTGGTTTATCCTTTATTTCCTGTTCATCAATCATAATCTTCAAATAATCACTAATATATATTTGATTAGTGTCCTGGATTCTCTAGAAATATTGGTAAATACGGTTTAAATATGAGTTCCTTTTTCATGTGTCATATTATATGTCATGCATCTTTAATCTGTATGCATAAACTAGTGGGCAATCTAGGAGGTTTTTATCCATTCAACCTGTGTATTCCACTTAGTGATAAAAGATGTCCCTACCCCATCTTTTTTTGCTTTACTAAACCACTTATTCCTACACTGTTAGCAGTATAGTATTGAAATGTGTAATTGGAGTTTACTTTTGTGATCTGGAAGTCTTTTCCAGATATTGCTTGGGGAAAAAGAAGCCGTGTAATTTTAGATGTTGGATGTGGTGTTGCTAGCTTTGGAGGTTATATGTTTGAGAGGGATGTTATTGCAATGTCATTTGCTCCCAAGGATGAGCATGAAGCTCAAGTTCAATTTGCTCTTGAAAGGGGAATCCCAGCCATATCAGCAGTTATGGGCACCAAGAGACTACCTTTTCCCAGTTCAGTTTTTGATGTCATCCACTGTGCCCGGTGTCGGGTTCCTTGGCATATAGAAGGTGATCTGCATCTACGAAAGTAACCTCATGGTTGAGTTTGTTTTCTATATCAAATATTTATTTAGGGTTCTCTTTCAGGTGGGAAACTTCTTTTGGAGCTCAATCGGGTGTTGCGACCGGGTGGTTACTTTGTCTGGTCTGCAACTCCTGTGTATCAGAAACTTCCAGAAGATATTGGCATTTGGAAAGGTAGAAGTATCATTGAACAAGTTACATAACTTTCCAAATTTATATAAACTTTAAGATCCACAGTTTGTGGATGAGAGTTTAACATAGTTTCTTTTCTTTTCTTGGTGGTAACTGATGGCAGCAATGTCTGAACTAACAAAGTCAATGTGCTGGCATCTAGTGGTGATTAAAAAAGACAAGCTAAATGGTGTGGCAGCTGCGATATACAGGAAGCCAACTTCCAATGAGTGTTATGACAAGAGAACAAAAAGTGAGCCTCCACTGTGTAGTGATACTGATGATCCCAATGCAGCCTGGTACTTCTTTTAACTCGATGAATAGACTGTCATTGACCATGAGTTTTCCTGTCCATTTTTTTTATAACAATTATTTGTGATAAATTTTTATAAAGTTCATGTAACTCATTGGGGTCACACATTGCTTTCAGTGTCCAAACAATACGGGGCCTTAAATCTTTAGATGTAAGGATATGAGAAGAGGAGGACTAGTTTTGATCATACTTTCAGGGATTAGCATAGTGAACTTATGTTTTCATTCACAATGATTTTATCTACCTAAGCTTGCATTTTCATATTTAATAATTTGTTCAACTACCTCATGAACAGAGGAAAAATCTTCACTGTGCTATCAACATTCTTTCATCTTAGTCAACTGTCTTGATTGTGTAACTCTGGTTTTTCCATGTTAAGCATAATTATAGGGACAATCTATGGTTGTTCTAGTAATGTGACTAAATCTAGCAACAAGACCTCCATTAATTCCCTTAAGAAAGGGCGTTCAGGCTTTCCTTATGGGGCCCAAGCACTCTCATTGATGTGACATTGAACCTGAAACATGTGTTTGTATAAAGTTTTATATTCACAAGTTTCATGTGCATAATTTATAAAGACATTAGTTCACTGCAGAGATGGTATAATTTTTACACCAACATTGTTTTTTTTCAGGAATGTGCCTCTTGATGCATGCATGCATAAAGTGCCTGTAGGTGTGTCAGAGCGTGGGTCTCGCTGGCCTGAGATGTGGCCACTAAGGTTGGAGAAACCACCTTATTGGCTGAAATCTCAGGTTGGAGTATATGGTAAAGCTGCTCAAGAGGATTTCAGCAATGACTACAAACATTGGAAAACTGTTGTCTCCCAGTCTTATCTGAACGGGATGGGAATAAATTGGTCTTTTGTGAGGAATGTGATGGACATGAGAGCTGTATATGGAGGGTAAGAAATTTAAGAATGTTTTAATTTACTCATGCACGAGGGTACATGTATCTGATTCTTTCAGGAACCAGAACTATAGCTTTACAATTTTGACTTGCAAAATATCCAATTACGAACCTTATGTTTCCCCTGGGTGTTTGGTTGTTTCATGAGCGTCATGGGCTCAGCCTTGTATCCTACTTTTATCCTTAACTTTGGCCATCATTCACATCCTAAATGCATTTGCTAATACACGTCCATGTTTTAGGTTCGCTGCAGCACTGAAAGACTTAAAAGTATGGGTTATGAATGTAGTCCCTGTTGACTCTCCAGACACACTTCCAATAATTTACGAGCGTGGTTTATTTGGCATATATCACGATTGGTGTCAATCATTCAATACCTATCCCAGAACTTATGATCTTCTTCATGCTGACCATCTCTTCTCCGATTTAAAAAAGAGGTGTTGCTATCGTCTATCATCTCTCTTGCCAATTCAGTATCTAAAGAAGTCCTGTGTTGTTTGATTTCTTTTTTTAATTTTTTTTCTCTGCCTACAGGTGTAGCTTAGTGGCTGTAATTGCAGAAGTTGATAGGATATTGAGGCCAGAAGGAAAGCTGATGGTGCGTGATAATGGTGAAACAATCAGTGAGATAGAAAACATTGTTAAGTCCCTGCAGTGGGAAATCCGCATGATTTTCACGAAAGACGACGAGGGGCTGCTTTGTGTTCACAAGACTTTATGGCGTCCAACTGAGACAGAAATGATAATGTCGGCTATTACTTGAACACAATGCCATCTGTGGTTAGACTTCAAAATTTAATAGCTAATGTATGCTGTCACCAAAGAGGGTTCAAGTTCAGTGTAACCTATTTGGTGTCTTTTTTCTAGGCTGTCATTATTTTACCACCATTCGTTGTGAAATTGTAGAATGCATGATTTACGCATAAGAGAATACTTGTGCTCGATCCTTGTGAGTTTGGCCGAGTATTCATGTTGTAATCTTGCCGTAAATGAATGAGGGAATCAAGTGTATTTGTTTGAGATGTTTCAACATCTTTCAGAACTTGGAACTAATTGTTTTGTGATCACGAAATCTTTCGTTAGGGATTGATCACCCAACTGATGCCTAAACAATCTTGCATGTCACTGAATTGTGTAGTGGAAACGCTTTATCTTTGATCATATGTACGGTAACGAGGTATAGGATATTGTATTTGGGAAAGAAAATGAAAACACATGGAGGGTTATGACATGTTCTTGGATAAGTAAAATTTCACCATAAGTAATCTTAGCGAAGGCTTACTTTTTGTTTCCCCTTAGGCCCATGTTTCTGGAATGTTTAACAAGAATTTCCTTTGCCATTTTGGAAGCCGTCCGATGGGATGTTGATTTTATCCGAACCCCAGAGATAATAGTCGCACCAGGATATTTCTAGCGTGCCCTAAACGCCAAGCTCATCTATATAAGACCCACTAGTTCATTGACACGTCGTGTGCAGTTGTACTTGAAACATGAGAAAGTAACGAGTAGAGGATGTTGGTCCTACACCTGCTCCACCAACAAAGCCTGCTTGCAGACAAGATTTTAATATAAAGCGACAATCCTGGTCCACGCTCCTCGCAGAGTTTAAGAACCATGAATACCCTAACTCGTCCATTAATAAAACATTTTGCTTTTTTGAGTATCTCAAATACATAATAAATGTTTTAAGTGAATTAGAGTCCAAGAGCTCACTTGAGCAAACCCGACCAGAAAGATTTGTAATTATCCCAATGTTAAAAGTAGTAATGCTCCAACTAAGGTGTGGTCCCATGTCTATATAAAATCCCTCAAGTTCCTCACCCTACTACACGCTAGGACTGTATGAAAGCAGCAACATGAGCTGCTCAACAGTTTGCTTGTTGGATCCCGATTATCGAAATCCAACTTCTGCTACAAATTCCCTCATACGTAATCGGGGCCCAACATTGCTATTATCAAAATAACACATTGTCTGCCTTTCCTCGTACAGACAACTTGTCTTCTTGTCTCAAAAGGTGGAATCAGTCACCCCAACTGTCCCCACACTTGGGTCCGACCAGATAGTAGGGGGTTAAACTATAGTTTGATCTCGGTCGACCACCTAGCAAAGCGGTCCATGCGCTTCCGTTACCGGAAATCGAACCTTGATAATTGTCCCAAATGAC
Organism: Erythroxylum acuminatum; assembly: GCA_026284645.1. Classification (NCBI taxonomy): domain Eukaryota; kingdom Viridiplantae; phylum Streptophyta; class Magnoliopsida; order Malpighiales; family Erythroxylaceae; genus Erythroxylum; species Erythroxylum acuminatum. The sequence continues at coordinate 10,642,587 of JANKOD010000006.1, read as the reverse complement.
CCTGCTAGATTGACAACCGAGCTACCCGTTGCCGGACAACTTGTCTCCTTACATTAGTCAACGTTTCTGCTGCCATAGATCCTCTAAAGCTGCCTGTTTTGAAATGCCGACTTGCCGAGGATAGACCCTTCTCAAAGGCATCTCCTCATTTCTCAACATGTTAGCTTCTTGGAGGTCAAAGTTCCTGCTCGTCATTCTTTTAGCTTTCATTGTTCTTTCAGATTCATCAAGATTGTATAAAGGGCATTGGGAACAGATGCTTCCTAAGAAGCTCCCTACCCCAACTTCATCTCCCTCCAAAGGCACCAATTCTGTGTCTAAATCGTCTTCGACGATGACGATCAAAGTAGATAAATATCGACAATATCAGACGGGAAGGTGTAGTTCTATTTTCATGGATCGAGAACGCTGGCATATACATCTAACTTAGTAAGAAAGCTCACAGGTTGTAAAGTAGCCTCACCATGATGTTTGTATGTGCGAATGGCTTCAAAACCGATATCTTGTAGGGATTTTCGACTTTCCTACCCATTGTAAAGTTGATTTGAGTAGATACTATATAGTCATTTGATCATCATCAACCATGCATGATGATATATATATAAGATCTAGTTTCTTGGACAAAAGATAGGAAACATGAAGAGGTCGGATTCGAAAGGTAATGAAGGTTTGTTTTTGTTACAAAAACAAAAAATAAAAATCATATAGATCGTGTTGTTCTGCTTCAGATTAATAATCCTGCTATGGAAACTTCAATCATCTCTTCTGATCTCCATATGCCATTTTAGTGGAGGTAGTCAGCTTCGTTGCTCAACTATAAATCTGTAAGTTTGAGATTCATATAAAAGTTTTCGGTCATGATCTAGTCATTGGTCAATAGAAATGTCCTATAGTTGAAAGAAAGCTACTGTTCGATCTATAGTTGGTGATGATACCTTCTAATTCTTTTGATCATGATACCTTCTAATTCCTTTTCTTTTTCATTCATAAAATTATTTTTCTTAGTTGACAGTGATTATAAGAAGAAATTTAGTAAACTAATTAATTTTAATTTTTTAGCTAAAAATATACGACCACTGCGTGTAATGTTGGCATTAAATCTATCTTTTATGTAAGGATAACAAATGTGGCCCGGCTTAACCTGGCCGGCTCATTGCCATTTTTATCTTTATGTTCATATTATTCGCCCTAAAAACTTGGCCACATTTAAATCAAGGGGCATAGGAGGTAATATTAAAATGAGGTGGGGAAAGGCAAAGCAAAATATTTTATTGGGAAGCCAATAATTTTGAACTCGTTAAATTTTTGAATAATAAATACATTATTTTTGTCAATTGATTCTTCTTAAATGTCTAGACGACTCGTAAACGTTTTTATTGTTATTGTTTAGAATAGAAATTGCTAACTAAAATGGTACTGCACATTCCTAATTCTAACACGGTCCTTATAATGATTTTCAATGTCTAATTAACCTAATTAACATACCCCTACAGTTAATTAGGGGACAATTGTTGACTGCAAAGGTATAGAATCCATTTTTCATAAAATTAATCAAACTTATTTCTAGTTAATTTATGATATATTTGGTTTCATAATTTAGTCAAAAAAGAGTTATTTAGTCAATTTTTTATTTTTCTATTTTATTAATATCATTATTTATGAAAATTATAAAAAGTGATTTTGATTTTCTATTTTTCTTTTTAAAATATGATTGTATAAATTAAATAAACATTGTTCGATTATTATATATTAATTAATGATAATAATTATGCAAAATTGTGAACTAGTTATTAAATAATAAATTTTAATTTAGGTATAAAATTATTTGAAATTTAAATTTGTAGTAAAGATTAAAGTAAAATTACTTAGATATTCAACATTAGTTAAAAAAATCATTGCTAATTTTGTTCTACCATAAAAAATTCAAAATTTTTTAAATATATAAGTATAAAATTTATTATTAAATTTGTTATCTATTTTAATAAATAAATAATTTAAAAAACTTATTAAATTAATTTCTTATTCAATAAATTTTTTGAGCTTCGAACCCAAATGATTATTGAACATCTTCTTTGGTGCTGCTTTAAAAAAGTCTTTTTGTTGAACCTTTTCTACTTGTATCACAATCTCTAAACTTTTTCCCAAAGTGTTGGTGTCTTCTTCTACGCTTTATAATTTATCTTTTACAAAAGTAAGATTGTTATTGACAATAACTTTGTAGGAAGTGAGATTCCATCATTGATACAACATATCCTAAAGATAAGTATTTCTTAGATTTTGGATATAGATTTGTGATTTCTTTGTTATTATACATCATGTACATAAGGCTTTTAAATTTATGGAGGTTTAA
>JANKOD010000006.1:10487838-10510604 GCA_026284645.1 Erythroxylum acuminatum | reverse complement strand
TCTAAAGTAGATGAATTATAGGAGAAATTGACTCAAATAACAAAGGAGCTTAGATTTGAAAGACTAACCAAAGGGAAGCCTCTCACTGAAGAGGAGACACAACCTAATACTCCGAAAGCACATACTCCATGTACTGCATTGCCTTCGTTATTTGATTCAAATTTTAGGCTTGCAGTGCCTTTTGCATCGACCTCTTAATTCCAATTAGCAACATTGTTGCTTTAGTTTCCACCAATATGTCAATTCCTGCCTGCGTCGATCTATTAATTTTCTCTGGCATCGGCTTACATTGTCCCATCATGTTGACTTACTTTAGCCCACAAATGTCTACCTACTTGGTGTTGCCAATTTTCACACATCATATAATAGAAATGGGGGTATTGTACTTGATCCATTCCATACTAATTTATTCATCACAAGTATTCTTGACTGTAGAATTGGCACTGAGGCAATTCTTCTTTCTATGATCATGTGACCATTAAGGTGATGAAGAAAACTAATGAAGGATTTATAAAGGATAACATTGGCTGACTTAGCAAAACGTATGAAATTGTGATGAAAATGATTGTAAGCACTTTATCCACTAATGCTCAGGCACCTTAGGAATTTTGTTCAGTCTCAAATAGTCAAGTGCCTCCCAAGTTCATAAAATTGAAAATCGTGAGGTACGATGAGAATTCAGATTTGAGGACTCATTTAAGAATGGTTTTTAATAAACAGGTTGCCTATAATAATAGTGGAGACTTGGTAATCTACTACTTTCTGAAAGGCCTTTTTGGACCGACTACATTAATTTACAAATTAGGATCAGTCATGGTGCCTTCAAAGGTTCTCATAACTCTGCCACAGCAAGAGGGCTACTGCACGACAACTCTGGCACCTGGTTGAGAGGCTTTGCTCAGAACATTGGCGGGTGTTCCCCGTTGACAGCAGAATTTTGGGGGGGTGCTTTCGGGCCTTCAACTAATTTGGTCTCTGGGCTACCGTCACAGTCTTGGAAGTGAATTCGCGCATTGTGACCGATCTGCTCTCTTCTCTGCAAGTACGGGCTAATTCCTTAAACCCTCTCATGTTGAGCATTCATGAACTACTTTCCCGCAATTGGGTTGTTTTAATCAAGTATATTTACCGCGAGGGTAATCTAGCTCAAACTGGCTCGCTAATCTTGTAGGACAGTTTCTTTTAGAAATCACTACTTTTGAGCACCCTCCTAGGGATTGCATCCCTCTCCTAGAAGAGGATGAGTCGGGGGTCTGTCACTCGCGATACAGCTTGTAATTTGTCTTTACCTTTCCTTTTTATTAAAAAAAATGAAATATTCCAACTACCGTTTTTGGAGAGAGGATTGTAGGCCTGTTTCTAAAGACACCCAAAAGCCATATTACAATAAGTTATGATAGTTCGCGAATTGCCCCTTCAAAGAGCTAGTCAGTGAATATAAAGCCATAAAAATGCAATTAGAAAAGGAAATTTTGAAATCCTTATCCAAAAGACCACCAAGTTCCCTTCCACAAGAATATGGAGAAAAAACAAATCAAATGGAAGCAATCTCTACTACTTACCAAGAGAGAATGAAGTTAAGGAAAGGATTCCAATTAAAATTTCACTTTATTAGATCCTATTTCTATTCTCAAGTGCCTTTTATGCTAGTTCTACATGCTCCACAGGTGGCATTTATCCCTAATCAACTAGGCCGTCTATCATTCAGACTACCTTTCTTACCATAAAAACCATTTCCTCAGCCTTGCCTAGTTACACTCTACTTATAGTTAATAAAACCAACCATGGTAATAACAACAACATAAGAAATGGAAGCGTAAGTAAGGACATTGGAGGAACAAAATGGAGCCTTCTATACTAATGGAAATTAACTCTATAAGTTGCTTATAAAATATAATAGTAATGTGTCGATTTTCGGAGAATAGTTGAAGTCCTCATATCCTCATAGGTACATACTGGAGTTGGCATGTAAATATCATGGCGGAGCCTCCAGAAACTCAGATTGAAACTTACATAGCTTTTTAGGATAAATTCATATCCTTTCTAAAGCATGAAAGACTTAATTTAGAAGAGGAGGGACTAAGAGTCAACATCAACACTTAATTGAATTGGGCTAAAGAAATAAAATTCCAGCTCAAATTTTTAAAGAAAACATTATTATATAATTGTAGAGCATAATACCATCCAAGCCTAGGCAAGGATTTACATTGAGAAAAGCTAGATTTTTGCGAAAGGCAAAGATTGTAAAGAAAAAGAACAAACTTTTGAGAACATTAAAGGAAGTTGTCGCAACTCCAAATAGTGTGACTTCAACAGAAGACAACATTTAAATTTTAGAGAAAGACATCCCATGATTTATTGTTGACCAAGAAAAATCAATCAGCCTTTGTTTGGATGGAAGGAAAGCAAGGGAAAAGAAAGAAAGGGAATTGCATTTTTCTTGGTTTCCATTGTTTGGATAAAATTAAGCAAAGGGAAAGGGAAAGAATGGAGGAGAATATGAGAGAAATTTGGTCTAAAAATATTTCCCATCAAATTGGTGGGAAAGGAGGGGAAATGGAAGACAAGATAACCTTATTATAAGTAAATTACCATTATATCCTTATTAAATCTAGCAAGTAAAGATAAACAAGTTCTATAATCAAGAGCATAAAGGTCTTACAAAATTCTCTTCTATTCAATTCCCTCCTTTGATAAATTAAGAAAACAAACAAGAAAAAGGAAATCACATTTCTCTTCCATTCTTTTCTCTTCTTTTTCCCTCAATATTTCCTTTCCTTTCCTTTGTGCAAATAAGGATCCAAACAAAGGTCTACTATTAACTAATTAATTACCGGTTTAAAAGAGTGTATCTAAGCTTTGTGGACCCCAGTTTCTCCCGTCCGTAAACCTTCCTTTCTCTTAACCATAATGTCCTTTGACTAAAGGCAAACTGCGGACAATCAACAACGAGTGGTTCGCAAGTTCACAATGGATGGTAGTTGTTATTTCTGTAGTCAAGAAGAGTCTACGGTCCACGTCATACGAGATTGTCCATAAGCAAAAGAATTCTGGTGTAACTTTCCTTCGGAGGTGGTGGACACGACTTTTTTCCAGCAAGAGGTGGATCGGTGGGTAGAGCACAACCTTCGGTCATAAGCACAGGTCAATTAGGGTGATTGAGTTACGATTTATGGAATCGCCTTTCTTTGACAATGGAGAACAAAAAGTCTTTTTAAAGCGGGTTTTGTTTGGTCGGAAGCAGGTACTCACGTAGTTATGGAGTATGTAGAGTGGATCAATAAAGCAAGGACAATGAAACGCTGCGTTCTGTAGATCCAGGGCTGCCTAGTAGGAAATTTAGTTGGTTGGATTAAACCACCTGAGAACTGGGTAAAGATAAATTCAGATGGGGCAGTCAAACAAGCGTCTAACATGACTACGACGAGCAGTTTAATTAGGAATTATCAAGGGAAGTGATGCGGAGGGTTTCTTCACCACCTCAGCCGGGGATCTCGTTTAAATGCGAAACTTTAGAGCGTCCACTCGGTCTTACTTTGGCCTGGGCGCATGGTTATAGAAAAGTGATAGTTAAAGTGAACTCTCTCGAGGTAATTAACATCCTCTCCTCTTCCAGTATAGTTTTAACCGACGTTAGCTTGTTAGTGGCAGGTACATGGAGACTAATCCATCGAGGCTAGGAAGTTCAAGTATAACATGTGTATCGCGAAAGAAACCAGTGTGCCGATCGGATAGCTTCTCTTGCAGCAAGTTTAAGCCCAAGGCTACATATTCTTCAAGAACCCCCCGTAATTGTCCAGAACCTCCGACATCGAGACAAACACGGCGCTTTATATCGAAGAATCCTGCGTTAGCTACGGTGCTTTTGTTTGTTTTATTTTGCTTTCTTCCCTTGTAGAAAAAAAATGTCCTTTGATCGTGTTTGTTATTACTTATTAGGGATAACAGGTCTTTCTTTCCTTCATCGCTTGTTTGTAGTTGGTGAAAAAGAAAATTTCCACATTTATGTGTTTCTTGCTTTTTCCTTGTGCGATTAATGCATGCAGGCATTTGGCAGCCCATTAAGGTGATACTGTAACACAAAAGGCTGCTCTCCGACTCTGAAAGAGTTTGGCGCACCGTGTCTGTAGAACTATCGCCTATTTAAGTTGCCGGTCGGCTAATAAAATCCGAGGCAGGATGTGTCAATTACAATAACTAAAAGGAAAGGAAATGCGATGACATATTTTTGTTTTTGCCAATGTGTACTATAAACCCTACCCTCTTGTTGGGATTATATATACTTTTTCCTAGAGGAGCCGATGTTTTTTAATTTTCGTTTTAAATAAGGAATAGAGGAAGGGCTGGGGTAATACTAGCAAGAATCATATCATCCTCATTCAATGGGTCAACAAACTATTGCACCCCACTCCATTTTGCCCAATCTACAAATTGCATACCGCCATAAATATTGTTGGCAAATCTCACACCCACGGTGAACGCCATTGCAACTGGTGGGGCTCGCTTCGCTGCCGGTGATGCCTCGACTAGTCGCTCCAATCCGTTGACAATTTGGTAGCGAGTGTTGGAAGAAACAGCAAGGAAAACGCCTGATACAAATATAGAACGGGGTCACATACGTTGATAAATGGAAGGTAGTGAAAACACAATAAACCTCAAGGAGAAGCCTTCTCATATAAACGTAGTTTGATGAGTCCCATTAATATAGTCAAATGCGAAAATCATAAATGAAAAACGACAATCTTAGTATATTCTGTAAACCCTAAACCAGAACTGAATAGAAAATTGCAGACTGTGTGGTCAAAAGTCTAGATCAATGCAATAATTAGAGAGTTAAAGAATTATGGAATTCAGGAAAAGATACCTACCCCAAAGAGCAGCACTTTTAACAAGAGGTGGGACGGGAATATCTTCTTCAGATTTTTTTATATTCCTGATGATACAAAAATAACAGCAACCAACATCAAATATAGAACTAAGAAGCTTATACTAAGAGGCTAAACAAGGATAAGAAAACTACACAAATGACCAACTAAATAAGTTTACCACCTCCTACCTGACAATGAATTGTTCTGAATTCAAGTATCAATAATCTATCCTCAAAAGTGCAACCAAAGATTTCATCATACAATTATGAAATACATAGAAACATACCGTTTTGCAGTCATGATCAAATTAGCAATGCCTTGACCAATAAGTCCACATACAAATCCAACTGAACCATACAATACACCCTGCATTTAGAAAATGCAAAATTCAGAAATAGGAAACAGAAAAGTGGTAAAACTACCATGTCGGAATATACCATCACACTAAGTAAGGACTGCAGTTCTAGGATTCCCTTAAAAGATAAAAACATTAGTTATTGCACATAAATTAGATATGTATTACCTTATAGAAGTATGTAGCAACTCGCTGCCTCACAGTGAATTTACATCCTGGCCTTTCTGCTTCAAAGACACTGAAAAGGTAATAACCAGCAATGAGCAACGCAATAAATAACTGAAATTCTGGGTGATATTTGAAACTTTGTAAAGCCTTAAGACTGAAGTTGCAGTCATACTTCCTAAAGTCACCACAATCCCGGATAAAAGAAACAGGAAAATATGATGGCAAGCTTTCAAATATTACCTGGCATAGAGGAGACACCAAAAGGAAATCAAACCAATGAAATCATATCTAAGAGATTTCTGGTTCTAGAAAACTTGACTCACGAAGGATCATAATCATTTTTTGAATTAAATGTATTCATGTCATTTGAACTGCCGGGAAATTTTCATAACTTTAGCACAAAAAGGTACGAATTTCCTTACCAAGACAATTACTAATTAAACCTAACTTCATTCAACATAAAGCAGCTGACAGGAAAAAGAATGACAAATCAAATTATTTGCAAGCTCTAGCAATGTGGATGAGACCTGCTAGGAAGAGCTGCACAAGCCTGGTGCAGACCTTCAAGCAAGCCTCTTGATCTTGGCACAGAGGGTTGTGGTTGCCCAATTCGGGCATAAGGGGCTAACATCCCAACCAAAGCAATGTCAACCACGATGCCAACCAAAAGATCAGCAGCATATAACTCAAACTCAGACCAGAAGTCCTTCCCTCTTTTCTGAACCTCAGCAAATGTTGCACAGCAAGAATCGATAACTATCTGTAGCATTCCATATTTAAATAAATAAGATTTTTGACAAAACAAGACAAACTATTTACTTTAAAGTAATCATTACCTCAGTTCCAACTTTAAAAATAAAAGAAGGATCAGCCAGCATTCGATTACGCAGCAAACTGCAATATCTCATCAAAAACCCCAATGGCCAGGCCGAACCCTGTAGTTATCCCAAACACAATATTCATAGTAAAGTAGACCATCTTCAGGACACAAATAGTCGTATGAATTCCATCATAAACAAAGAACCTGCAAATCAAGGTAGCGAAGAAGGAACATCTTGCGAATACCAGTAGTCTTGGCGGCTTCCAGCATATCATTGGGAAGGTGAACACCTCGCGCTTCCGTCTCCTTTAAAACTTCCTCCAATCTCATTATTGGCCCAAACTCCTTCTCCTCCCAAGAGTCCCCGCCGTCATCAGAAGAATCTCTACCATCGCCGCCGGCACCACCTCCGTTGCCACCTGAAAAGTCCATACCACCACCACCACCACTACCATCAGCAAGGTCGAATACCGGAGGTTCCTCCTCCGACAGGCCTTTCCGAGGCAGATCATCAGCCGGCGGCGGGACGGAGTCGAAATTGGAACATTTAAGAATAAGAGTGGGAAGAGTGCGTATTTGGCTGTGACCAACTAATGGATACTGGGAGAGGGTGGGGATGGGGTAGGCGTCGTCAGAGAAAGTGGTGGGGAGAGAAAGTTTAAGGCTTTGAGAACAAACTGACATTGTACTTCTCGAACCTTTTATTTTTACTTGATGAAGATGATGTGAAGAAGAACACAACTACATAAATAGGTATGTTCTTTCTATGGTGTCTTGTAACGTTGTTCTGTTGGAGAAAGAGGACCAACTAGGTTTTGCAACTATAACTAAAGCCTCTAAGGCGTGAACTCAAAAGTCTCTTCACTTTGAGTTGTTATTCGATGAGGTCGACACCAGCTGAATACGGAACTGAATGAGCTGGTGGAGTGATTTGGTTGGCCAAGACACAGATGGTGTTGTATCCGATGAAAAAATTTAAAACGAAGACTGACAGTTTTAACAGACGTCGCCTGAGAGATTCGAACTCTCGCGGGGAAACCCCATGTACTTAGCAGGCACACGCCTTAACCACTCGGCCAAAGCGACGACTGATGGGCGTGGGTTTTCGTAATTTAAATTATATAAACTTGGATGGAGATTTGGATTGGAAATGACAATAGGCCAGGATGGGTTTCTTAAAAAATTTAATAAAATGATGTTATTTTATATCTTCCTGTCGGGTCAACTCAGGCAAAAGTTAAGTTGAGCTAAACTATATTTGTCATCCCTATGTTATTTTGCATCTTCTCGCCGGGTCAACTTAGGCCAAAGTTAAGTCGTCATCCTTAATTCAGATTTCATTTTAACACTTCTTACCTGGCAATTCATTTGTTGCCCCAAGTTTCATGCAGTCATTTTGTATCTTCCTATCGGTCCAACTCAGGTCAAATTCAAGTCAGATCGAGCCATATTTGTCACCCTTAATTCAGTTTTTGTTTAACACTTCATACCCGGCAATTCGTTTGTTGCCCCAAGTTTCGTGCCGAGTCCCAAGTCTTGTACATGAATCGGAGCTTTTCTGGGTTCTAAATCGACTTGATAGCTTAATATGCAGGTTGCAACAATTCAAACAAAGGTCAAGCAAATGAGCAGTGGAGTTTGTGATTGTGAAATGTTATATAATGAGTGAGATAACTGTACATCAATACATACATTCTTGAAGGAGAAGCAAAAGGAAATGAAAATAGACAGCTACAGTTTGCAAATCTTCCCTTTGTATGGGAGCTCCATTCTAAATCTGATGTTTTGCTTTCAACCCCAGATTCGGGATGGAGCGTAGTGACTTGCAACTTATTCAAAGACTGCTGTGACCTTGTTACTACCACAACATTTTCAGAATACACGGATACACACCCTTTTCTGCCTTCTCTTAATGAAATGCTTAAGAAATCTAATTATAGAAAATTACTTCAATGTAATTTGGAAGAAGCTGCAATCGCGATTCCATTTAACTTGAGACCACTTTGCAACAAAAGATTGAAATTCAACCGCCATTAGAAAAGTGCCAAATCCTTCTATCAACCATTCCTTGGTTTCCATTGTCTGAAAAACTTTCTATTCTTATTGTTTTCACATGATAGCTATCCAAGGAATGAAAAACTTCTCCGGTGCCTGGACTGTCGGGAAGAGCGTGCTTTCTCTACCGATGCCCTGGGAGTATGTCCAGTGCTGTTAACAACGTCAGGCTGGGCATCCACGGAACCTGGAAGAAGATTGCATCCAATTTTCCTGCTAACCAAGTGAGGGGAACTAAGTGAGCTGTGTGATTTCGTGACCCTCTTCATTTCTTGCTTTATTTTAGTAACCTCTTCTTCTAGTTCCCCAACTCTAGACCTCATATTTTCCATATCAACCTTTAAAACCTGGTTTTCACGCACAACTGAAACCCATCCATCTCTCTGCACAATCTGACCAGCCATGTCGGTTGGAGCAGTCCCTGGACCTCCAGGTGCACTTTCAGTGTCCAAGACATGTAGACAGCTGGCAAGGGCAGTTCTCAGTTGCATCTGTTCAAAAAAGAGGACTTGAAGAATGACTCGAATCGGTAGTCTTCCGTTCTGGGAAGCATGCACACAAGCATCAACGGAGAGCTTCTGGTAGTCAATGATGTTGCAAAGTTCTTCCTTCTCTTTCTCTGACAGCCATGGATGTGACTGCACAGTTCTATGAATAATTAGATATGTTTAAGATCAAAGAAAAGCTTTCATTTAAGTAGAAGACCAAATAAATCAAACCTTGAAGTATATATCCAGTGCTCTGTATAAACCATCATGTAAGGATCTCGAAGAACCTGGAAGGGCCTCTGCAAGAGAACGTATCTTCTTAGGTTTCAAATTAACATCAGAAGCAACCTCTGCAATATAGTTATCGATCAATTTTGCAGCTTTTTGCAGGGGCTGAGAAGACGGTGAAGTTTCCAAATCCAAGGACAATGGAGAAAAAGATGCTAATCTTGATTCCGAACTCGTAAAGTGGCCAATGATCCTTTGCACACAGTCAGTATCATATAAAGCATTGGAATCAGAATAAGTAGGAATTAGAAGGCTGTCTAGGGTTGCCAATTCCAGCTGCATCCCTATTTTCCTCTCTAAAGAGTCCCTACATGTTTGATTGACATCCAATATCAGTGCTGTGCGGAGAAGCCCTAACAAAAATCGGCAAAAGGAGTTACCCTTCTTTTCTGGAAGAAGTTTTTCAATTGTTTTGATTAAAACCCTTTGATCGACCGCAGCAGGTGTCAAGCTAAAACTGGCAACTGTTCTTGTTTTGCCACTTTGCCCACAATGCCACCGGGCTAGACCTGGTAGATACTTCCTTGCATAATACATAATTGCACCAGCAAGACTCTCAGGTCTTACGCCTTTTGTTTTCATAGCGATGATTAATCTCTCAAACAAACCTACACTGAGGTATGAGATGTCTTCAAACCACCAGTCAGATTCTGTGCTTAGGATTCTTGCTCCCGTGTTTATTCCATTCCACAGGATGCTACCCCCAGGACTCTGTAAACTTCCATACATCATCATGGGCCATCCAAACAAATTAGGATCAGTGCACGCCATCATAGATAAAGCATTCAAACATTTGTTTACTATTTGGAGCGTTTCAGCTCTTTGCATAACTGGGTCGGAACTTTGAAGAGCCAATATGCAGTCTTTCCAGTTGCACATTACATTCTTATGGAAGAAATTCTCTGATTTTGAGAGTAAATTCCCCTCTCCATATTCCTCTGTCATTTCAAGGTAGTCTGCTGCACAATACACCGCTACTATGTTTCTTGGGGTCAACTCCATCCGCATGCCATAGCAAAACTTTGCTGCTAGTAAGAAAGTGTCAGGACCACCAGGGAAATCATCGAGGCTTGCCGTTAAAGCCTTTTCAAGTGACTCTTCACATATGTGTGCTATCTTTCCACATTTTGCCACCAGTGGGAACTACATGGTGATCATATTTGATCAATGCTTAAACAAGGAAACTAGAAGACGAAACATCATTCATTTCTGTAAGAACTACTGCAGCCTAATAAATAATGGAGTCCAATGTTTCGGAAATAAATACAGACCAATTCCGCTGGACAAATGCTAAACGCCTTGAACACTGGATTACATCAAATGCTAATAAAAGAAATCAGCAAACTGAATGCAGACCATATATCTCAAAGACTGGTAATTCTGGGACTGGAAGGACATAAGCTACATACAAGACCACCCGTCTAAAATCACATTTACAATGTAAAACAAGTTTCTTAATACATAATGGATTGCAATGTTTCAGAAATAAATAGACAAATTCCATAGGACAAATGCTAAATGCCTTGATTACATCAAATGCTAATAAAAGAAATCAGCAAACTAAATGCAGACCATATATATCAAAGACTGGTAATTCTGGAACTGGAAGGACACAGGCCACATACAAGACCACCTGTCTAAAATCATATTTACAATGTAAAACAAACAAATATCATTCTTAAAGAGCTTTCTCTTCTTTAAGGGAAACAAAAAGGAAGAATAGTTCATAAAATTTTGTCTTTTCTTTTTCAGCAATTAGATATAAAAAATGAGTCACCTGCTCGTTGCTGTATAACTCAGCAGTCATCAAGTTGAGACCAATCTGCAACAAATTCAATATAAACTCCCCTAAATATGCACTAAATTTAGTAGCCAGAAAGACAATACGCATTATAGTAGTACATGAATATGGCAACCAAAAATCATAATATACACGTAGCGAATGAAATTTGCCAAAATCCGCTACTGTCTACCATTAGAAACTTTTATAGCTGCTTAACTAAAAATCTTGTTCGATATGCACATTCCTTGTCTATATAGATGCCAAAGAAAGTTCTCCCCAACATCTCTCTCTCTCTCTCTCTCTCTCTCTCTCAGAGGATTGCAGACCAGCCAGAGGTCAAGGAAAAGAATATTGAAAAACAAAAAGTTAATGGTTACAGAAGTCTGGAAACCCACATAGCATAAGCAAAACATATTTGGTCATATTCCACATTTAACCCACGTCCCTTTAATTAATGCCTTCACATTGATCTACATTTCAGATATCTTACAAATTCAAACTGGAATGACTGATCAACCCTATAAACTCAACTTCAAGAGTTTGAAAGTTTTTGGCCTCTATGGCTGTTTTGACCACACAACAATCACCAGATTAACTGAAGGATCTGCAATATCTGAAATTTGTCAAGTGAATTGGAAAACCAGATTCAGGATACATAAACCCACTGATAGTCTTTCGTGGAGAGTCTCTAACAGGTTCTTCTTACAAGTAAAATTACCGTAACATGACCTTAGAAAAAGGTAAAGGCTGATGCCAAAAGTTATATCAATTTGCTGCATTCAACTTTTTCACCAAAATCGCATCTGTTTGAGTCCATTAAATAATAAACAATATTACTGTCATGTTTGAGTTATTATTCTCCCAAATGAATATGGTAATTTTTGCCCCATCCTTTCCTTGGTATATTTGGTCTTCTATTACCATCCAACAAAGTCATCACTCTGTCAAACTGTCCACATGAACTGATCACTTAGGTCACTAGCTGAAATATATAGAAAGATAATCTGCTACTTTGAGGAAACACCAAGGCTAGAAAAATAGACGACTAAATAGCAGCTGAGATTAGAGGGCTACCAAAATTGTAACATCACCAAGTTAACAACAGGATCAGGCAAAGTACATGCACGAATTGATACATCACCATAAATAGATATCGGAAGAAAAATATAATGTAAGTGCGCACATGTGGACGCACGTTAATATATAAATGTGGATACATAACTTGAAGTCTGCAAAAGCAGGAACAGGTAAAGCAAAACAGTATTCCTAGATCCGAAATTCTACACGTGGTTTACGATCAGCTTACCTTATGAAGATGGAAGTTCAAGTCATCCACGATAATTGATATATCATTTGGCAACCCTGCATTGCAGAACCTGCCAGACCCACCACATATCGAACTATCAGAGCTAATTCTCTCGAATTCCATAAAGAAAGCAAATTTCAGTAATTAATGACTATCGTGGTCAACAACTACCACTTTTTATTTGAGTCAGACAACTCATAATACGTACTGACGCTGCGAATTTGCCTACAAAATGCGATAGATATTGCTCTAATAGTTCCACGACTGAAACTACCATAGGGGAATTAGACTTAATTCACCACATCTTCATTCACATCCACCATCAATTTTAAAAAAAAAAAAAAGAGCCCACAAGATATGTAAGTTGTAAATGGATTTCTTAGATAAATACTTCACATACCAGTCATTGCCCTCTTTGCGAAACCCAGTAACTTTTCCTGCAGGGGCCATGATCAAGCAAGAAAAACGAAGAGACTCCCTTTCCTAAAAGCTCAATGGGGCACATATAAAACGAATGCCCACAAAAGTCCATGACTTCTACATCACGATTTTTAAAACGGTAGAAAGTATCAGCCAAAGAAAAGAGGCACAAAACATAGGTAGTCTTAACGAGTCAACTGTGACCGTGTGGGCAAGTAATTGAAGTGGGCCTCTTTTACAGCTAAGGAAAACAACACCAAAATGCAAGCGAGGGATGTAAGTAAAAGGGTGTGTGTGTCCATGAAAAAAGCCGAATTTGCATGCCCAGTGAAATCCCCAACAAGAAAGCCACCAACCACAAAGACAAGGGACCATATTACTCTCAATGGACCAAAAAAGAAAACAAATAAAAGAAAGCTGCTTAAAAGAACTACCAAAAAGGGCGTATCTCACTCTGACCGTAACAGAGGCCGGAGATTATTTAAAAAAAAGAAGGCAAACCCAGTTCGGGACACAAAAGGTGGGAGGTGAAAGTGAAAAGCTTTGATGGATTGATAGTAAAGAAAAGTGAACAAAGCACAAGATTTTGGGGCAATGGCCGGCTGGTGAATATAGTAGAAATAATTACGGAAGATTAAAGGTAAGAAGAGGGACAAACAAAGAAGCATAGGTAATGATAAGAGCAAGTGAAAAAGAACTTCCAAATTGAAGCTGTCTGACGCTTTTGTCGAACGCTTCGCCTGCAATCATGCACGTTAATACGAAACGCGCGCGTTTCGGACGAATGGAACTGTTCCTGTTTTTGGAGATAGCACAACACAACAGAACAGTCATTAACAAATGAAAAGGATTTCAAAAAGGAGAGTTTGGAAGAAAGTAAATTGAATTATTCCTTCTTTGTATTTATTTACCGTCTTCATATTCGCAATATCAAATCAAGCAATTATTTTGGAGGCCAACACGCAATGTTAGATGCCTAATGTGACAACTTGTTTGGCATTATTCAATCAAGACCCCAACCATTCATATCTCTTGATCACAGTAAGGATTATTAGATGCTAGAATTGTTCATATTAAGTAGTGGAGTTGAAAACGAGATTAATTTTTGTTGTATGAGTATGTTTGCATTAGCTTAGGAGGGCATCAGATCCTCTAGTCCACTTTTTATCCCGTATAAATAGATGATTTATTTTTTGTGGCACAGAATTGGTCCACAAAATAGACAGAATGTGGAGAGCCTGAATTATTAGAAGTGAGCATGAGCAGGTAGCTATCAGTCAGCAGTGACATGACACCTCATTGTTTCCATCAACCTTTTAATATACAGTCTCCATCCACGAAAGTTGGTCCACATTCT
Organism: Erythroxylum acuminatum; assembly: GCA_026284645.1. NCBI lineage: Eukaryota > Viridiplantae > Streptophyta > Magnoliopsida > Malpighiales > Erythroxylaceae > Erythroxylum > Erythroxylum acuminatum. The sequence goes on along the minus strand of JANKOD010000006.1, from coordinate 10,496,696 downwards.
CGACTAATTACTTTATCTTCGGTCACTGAATACAGTAGAGTTATTGCCTTTCTACGCAGAATTTCTGAAATTTAATCAGCAAAACACATAATCTTATAGGTAAGGATTAGATAATCCTAAGACTTGCAAATTGGAATTCAGACTCGGTGAAGAAGAAAAGATACATAAGTTTTCCATCACACTGGTTCAAACATTTTCTTATTTCAGTGTCACTTTCTCAAGGGAACGAAAAAGTACACACATTTTGCAAAGGTCTAAATAAACATTAAAAAAAAGAGAGCAGGTTGCCGTTCCAATCTATGCCATGCCCTACAGAGGGCCCAGTTTAGTTAAAATTATATTGAAGGGTTGTCTCAGCCTTAGGAATTGTACTTGTCAGTTGAAATTGACATACGCAGATAGTTATTGGTCAATTTCGGATTTTCTGTCTAATATTATGGTGTTTTATTGTGTCCAATAAATCTCAGTCATTTATTTATGTGAGTTTCGCATGAGTCCCGTAAAATAAATGACTGAGATTTCATAAGACAGAGTAATATTGGACAGAGGATCTGGATTCCAATTTAAGATACATTAAATTATTGTTGAGACGTACATTATAATAAACTAGCTTACACTATCTGGATGGCTCCAACAGTTTATGACTATAAAGAAGGGTCTAGTCTTTGGTGGTTCATCGAATAGAAGACTGTGTAGTATGTATAGCATTTTCAGCCGAAAAAGGAAAACAAAGGTTAAAACTTAAAAGATTAAATGGAGTTCGAATCTTTATGCTCATAATATCCTTTAAAATAAAGTAATTTTAATTTAATTTGAATAAAATAAATTTAAAATTTTTTAAACTGATTATTATTATGTATAAACATATAAATCCAATTAAATATAAATGATATATTATAAATATCATTAAAAATTATGTTCAAGTGATTTTTAAAACAATATGATTTCACCTAAAGTTCAAATAATTTTAAAATTCTATCCAATAATTTAATCAAGTATATTCAATTAAAAATATGTCATTTTTTAGTCATTTAAATGACATTTCATAGATATGTATATATATATAATCAGATTACTTAAAATAAACTTTATCCACAATTTTTTTTCATATATTAGCTAACATTTTAGATAAATTGGAACCATATTATTATGTTTAATTAATCTTAAATACTTGATTAAACTAACAAAGGCAAGCACCAAATTATAATTTATCTTGGATTCCCTTTCAGAAAAAATTTCAATGGAGTGGTTGAGAAACTAAAGAAAAGCAAAGCGTTACGGACTGACGAAGACAATCATTTTGATCCACCCACCATGTTGACCGGACTATGAAAAAGTGAAATCAGACATTAGCATAAAAATTTTAAAAAATGTAATCTAAATATAATAAAGGTATATACATTATGAGTTGAACAGCGTTTGGGAATTTAGGGGGAAGATAATGGTTCAAACGTCGACTACTAAAAGTCATATTTTCATTGAGTATGTGATTTAACCAATAAAAAGGAGCAAGCAAAGGCTAGTCCGGTTCAAAGCAGATCGTTCAAAATTCCAAGGCCTTATGCTCCGACCCAAGAACCTAGGCTGCAAAAGCCATTAATCAAGTAAAAGTGATGGGGTAATCTGAATAATTCTAGGACTTGGAAGAATCCAGAGGAAAAGTTATATCGTGAATTCAATCTGGTAAAAACCAACGAATGATTCTAAAACAAGCCTAATGATATCATTAGCTTCTTTATCCACAATTTTGAATAGCAGAATCGGTCAATTGCCTTCCTCCTTTGATATTAAATTGCTTCACCAAATCATCTCTCAACAACATAACTGAGAATGAGTTCTCTCTCCTAATAACTAGAATTGCATCATATCCGAATCTTATGTGAAAGTACGAGGGTATTCTATATGCTGTACATTGAAAAAAGAAATGGATTAGCTCCGCTAAACATCCTTCTTTTATCAAGCAAAGGCAAACGGAGAGAGAGAATGAGAGGGAGAGAGAGAGAGGGGGCTAGACACACGACACACGCAAGCCTTCTGGGTACATCCGGGGCACGCCGTGTAACAAGAACAATATACTTAATAATAACAAACCAACCACAAATAAACCTCACTTGATGCTCCAATAGTATCTAAATAATTCCTTAACTTCAACAAAGTAGCTCACCTCAATAGAAGTTTCGGATTGTTAAAGTGAAGCTAGAAGGTTTGATCTGCCACAACTAATGGTTTCAGCCTTCATAGTGTAAGACAACAAGGGAATGCATCAATTTTAGAAATGCTCAGACTTACTCCCAACGAAAAGAAAGTATAAATATTAAACATTTATTCGTAAGTTGGAGTTCTAGTGTAGCCTTAGCTCAAATTTCCAATGTTGCATCAAGAAAACCGTGTTTCTTCTGTGAAATACTAAATTTTACCACAAAATGCATGCTCAGAAAAGACTCTTCAGAAAATGAAGAGTTTACAAGCGTTGGATTAATGATTAAGAAATATAAAAGGCTAAGGGGGTCAACAAATCAAATACAACACATTTACCTGGGTTGAAAAAAAAATGGAATGACAGCTTGACATATTACAGCAACAACATATACTTGCCAAAATAGATCCTACTATCTTCTCAAGATCATACTCCTTAGCTAGAGTGCACCATGGAACTACCCATATAGAAAGACAAAATTCGCTGCGTACATAAAACTCAATTGGGATTTCCTGAATTGGAAGCACCTGTTTGCACAACCAGCCCAGCCAAAAACATCCTTATCAAGTCACTGAATCACCAAACCTGCTCAGCTGGCCGTAGGCTTTGCCATAACCTTCTTAATGGCCTCAGCATATGTATTGTGTTGATACGTCAGGGTTGAGTCTAGCAGATCCCATAAGGATGTCTTGGGGTTCCAACCTGTCGCCAATACAACCAATAAATCAAGTTAACAAAGGTTACAACAAAGGTATAAAAGATTGAAATATAGCCTATGGAAAAAGGCACGACCAAGCTGTCTATTGATGATGGTCATATCTGGGATTCTCTTGTCACTATCATCATATCCCTCCCCATAAAATTCTTTGGAGCTGATGTCAATTGTTGGTACTTCCAATGGAGCTTCTCCACTTACCTTTGAGTAGACCTGGTGACACATTCAAACCTCAGCATTTTCGGGATTGATTAAGAGAAACAACAAACATCTGATCACAATTTTCCTACCTCAGTCATCATTTCAGCAAGCTGTCTAACAGTAACTTCATTGTGAGGGTTGCCAACATTGAAAATCTGGCCATTGGCCCTGCTTGGATTTTCCTATAAAAGGTATACAGCTAAGCTACTCCATTGTCTAGCCAATGTTTGGAAGCAGAGAGATAAGAATATTATAAAATACATACAATCATCAAGAGAACAGCTTCAATTGCATCTTTAATATAGACAAAAGTTCTCTGAGATTGACCACCATCCACGAGCTTGAGTGGCTCTCGTCTTAGTAGAGCCTGAAAGAAAGGGAACTGAGAATCAGAACAAGAGCCAACAGGAGTATCACACTAAGCACCAGCTATATACACCTGAAATCAAGTTAAAGGTAATTAAACTAACATTGCTAAAGCAGGCAAGGACCCTGGGTACACCCTCACTTGGACCATCAACACCAGGAATAAAATCCATCCTGGGTCCAATCCAGTTAAAAGGTCTCACAATGGTAAATTCTAATCCGTTTTCAGCGCCCTCAGCTGTAATCAGTTCGCCAAAGAAGTTAGAATGCGTTATAAGTGTGTTAGTAACAGCCCATCTATAGAAAAGATGATTACCATATATAAGCCTCTCAATCAATTGCTTTGCACAGGCATATGACCATCTTTGCTTTTCAATGGAGCCAAAAATGCAGGGAGAGGTATCTTCTTTCAGAATGTAGTATGCTGGATCCTGTAATGACATAATACTTGAAATAAAAGACCACCTTACCGCAATAAGTTGAGAAAGGAAAAATAACAATAAACAGTACTAGCAAGGTTCATATTCAACAACAGCAAGTCACAATTAATCTCTTCTTAACATCCTCAAATTTCATGTTTGACTAATTGAAGCTAATTTGCAAAGTCAAAACTAGTTAAGAATGTTGATGCCCAACAAAGTGAATCCCATGATGAAAGACCCAAGTGAAAAATCAACAAAGAAACATGCGCAAGCAACTAAAATTCCTGAGTCTTCACTCAGAAAATTACCAACCTAAATATCCTTCATTAGATAAATCTATCATGCCTAAGCTATCAACAATAAATAGAAAATGATTTCATTGCTCAAAAAAACACATAAATCTCTTCACCCTAGAATTTTTTTCAAAATTTACAAAATCTGATCCAACTTATAATTTCACACCAGCTATCACAAGTGCTACTGGTATGCAAATACAGTAAACCTAACAGGAATACCATAAAACCACAACCAATTGCAACGAATAGGAACAGTCTTAGATGTAGAACATTTTTTCCAATTTTAAGCATCGAGTCTGATGATGCAATATCCTGAACTGCATACAGACAACATCCATCACAGTAGTGAAAATTTACATAAACATCCAAATCAGTGTAGGATTTGGTCATATTGAAGAGCATGAACGAGGAGGAAAGGCAACATTGTTGACTACTGTCAAAACCTCCGGAAGTTTTGTAAATCCAAAATTTCACGCATGCAGGAAAAATGTGCTGATACGGTTCATATTACGAGGAACACCGTTCCAACAACAAATTCTAAAAAGAACTATGCAGTCATTCAAACAAATTATGATGCCTGTAACCAAAATACCGAAAAAAAGCAAATTTAATAAACTAATAGGCATAAACCAACAAAAGAAACATTATATAGGAAAGGCCTTCCAGAGACAAGTTGCTTGAACTGGAAAGTATAAATACAAGAATCTGCAAAAGCAGAGAATTTTGTCTAGAAAAGGAGATCATCGAGTTATTGCACTAAATGGTTGTGACGAAAATGCATTCTAATACACCTAATATAGTTCTCAATAAGATATCTTGAGGAATCAACCATACTATTTTTATTCCCACTAAGTAAAGAGCACCAGATCTTGTCATCAAGAGACCATTACTAAACTGAACCGCAAATTACATAGACAACAATTAAAAAGAAGAAAGAAAATGACCATAGACAACAATTAAAAAGAAGAAAGAAAATGATCATAGACAACAATTAAAAAGAAGAATCAGAATGGTCATAGACAACAATGATGTCGAAGATTTACCTGACGTAGAGGGCTATCTTTAGGAAGAAAGCTCCCTATCGTTTTCCCATACACTTCACAAGTCGAGAAGTGAATGAGACGTTTGTTATTCTCCGAACAGTACTTTACCTGATTATAACAAATCACATAAACTCAACATCAAATCACATGCATCAACTTCCAAACAACCATCAAATCGTGTCAAACTCAACTAAAATTGACATAAACACAACAGGATCAAAATCATCAATGAAAGCGACACACATTGGAAGAGCAAAACAAACGGGTAAAAATATAAGTGCAAACGTACCACAGGAAGCGCATCGATGAAGTTGCTGTAAATCGTGTCCAACGGACGCGTGTTGTAATCAGCCGGAGTACAAATAGCCGCCAGATTAATGGTCTAAAAGCAGAATTCCACCACATTACCGCCAAAAACAATAAAGAAGCCATAAGCAAGAGAGAAAGATACATATAAAGATTGAGTGGCGGAGGAGAATTTACTAGATCCGCCATCTTGATGAGGCCTTCGAGGCGAGAGTCGTGTTTGATATTGATGCGGTGGAACTGAATCCGGTCGCCCCAAGACAAAGATTCACCTTCTAGAAGGTGTCTGATCTTGTCGTTGTAAACATCTAGGGCCAGGATCTTGTGTGCAGTCTCGCTCAAGATCTTCTCGCAGAGGTGAGAGCCAATGAAGCCTCCGGCGCCGATCATACATATGGTCATGGACTTTATCGGCCTTCCGTCTAGATCCAACCTAACCTCGGTCGCCATTGTTATCGTCTCAAATTCAACACCCTCTGTTTCTCTTTATCCTCTCTCTCTCACTACACAGTAACGAGAAATCTGCTATTAACCCCTCTATTACGCGCGTGTAAACGTGCAGTGAATGAGGCCGAGTGTCGGTGGTAACAGTGGTGGTAGGGGCTAAAATGCGCAGGGGATGCGATATGAGGGAAAGAGAGATTTTCGGAATTTTGTGGGAAATGAGGTTTGGGAGCGGTAAGCATTTAGAGGAGAGAAATGAGGCCTATATTCGTTTGTGGTTTTGCAGTGACCCCACTCACAGACGTTGACACGTGAATCATACTCGCCTTCTTCTGTAGATTTTTCGATGGATCACGCGTATAGATTAGTGAATATGTTCGGTTTTGATTTTGTTTTTGTTACAGTTTAGAAGCGTTATTGTAAAAAGTAATTAAAGTGGAGAGGGAAGGATAGTTCTGGTGCATTTTTAATTTAGTAATCAGGAATCAGATCAGACACTACGATTGCATAATATTAGTAGTCAGCATACTTAGTATAGATTACGATTTTATATCATAATCTTGGATTGAGTCATAAGATTGTGATCCATCTTCGACTAGTTGACAGATCAGAACAAAATGGTCCGTGTGTACGTACATTACTTATCACAACCGTATCTTTTAAATTTATGAAGATTTCAACCTTATAAATAATAATCTCAAAATCATTAATAAATTTGTTCTTCATATACTTATTAAGGTTTTAATTATGAAAGATGGGAAAAATATTTTTATGTATACTAAACAACAATGATTGAAATACTTAATCCATTCGGGATTTGAACCGTCAAACTTTTAAGTTCAATTTTTAATTTTTCAGTTCGATTTAATTTAATAATTTTTATTGTTAAAAACTAATCAATTTATTAATTAATCGATCAATTTTATAAATTAATAAATTATTATAAACTAAAAAATTCAATTAATTTTTATTTAACAATCTATTTTTCAATTAAACTTCAAATTATTTGATATTAAAAAAATCTTTTTTAATCATATTTTAAAATTTATTTAATTTTAAGTTAATTTTGTGAACGTTTAATACCGGTTGAACATTTTAATATAGTAAAACAACGCCACATGTTAGAAATTTATGTTGTTTACGGAAAAAAGAAAATTAAACTATCTAAGGATACCATTATTATTTGTCAAACTCCATTTTCTTATTCATATTAGTCAAGTATCGTGGGGATCATCTACAAAAGCTGAGTATCGTGTTGTTGCTACTGCTGTAACAGAGTTACAATGGTTACAATCAGTTATGTAAGAAATTGGTATTCCTTCAAGCATAAGTATGAATTCATTTTTTTATGCTCAAATTGAACCCATTCATTCTCACTTGAACAAACTTATCATGTCTCTAACTATTGGATTCAAGAGGCAAGACTCAAAACGCTGAATACTTTCAGTGTAACATTCCAACCCCAATGGAAAGGGTAGAATAGTGATTTGGAAAGGGTCGGGAGTGTTTAGTATTGTGTTGAAATATTCATGCATACCATTACTCGTAAAAAGTGAAATTTGCATATGAAAATGACTGTATATGCATTCATGACATTTTTTGGTATACGTGTCTAAATGTAAATTTTGTGGAAGAATATGAATTCGTGCTTGAAAAATTATTTGGAGTGGACTGTTATGTGTTTTGCATTTTTGGACATTTTTGGAAATTTTCTGGAAAATTTTCGGGGACTACTTTCCTTTCCCCTATACAATCATCATCCCTTTAAGGAGGCTAGGTTAAGTTTTTAGAAACAAGATGAAGAGATCTTGGCTAGGATTGAAGACAACAAAATCACATGGAGAAAGGGTTGTCATTGTCGTAAGTGGGGAAAGAAAAAGAGAAAGTGAAAGGTAAGAATAAGTTAAAAGACAATAGAAAATATCCTAGCAAAGTGAAGGTGTCGTGGACTCTTACCATACACCTAGCAATTTAATGCTTCCAAAAGTACCTAGCATGGTGGCATGTTAGGCAAGTGACATGTGTCACTTGCCACATGTCACCTTCTTAAGCCTCCCCTAGAGGAATGGAAATTAAGGAAAGACAATTGTGTGGGTGTGCTGCCATTCTTATGGCTACTTGATCAAGTGAAGGGTCTTGATGAAATTATGAGTGATTTAAGGACTAATTGGGATGCTTATTAGTGTAGAATTGGAAGTGGAATGATAGAAATTGGCTTAGGTATAAAATCTGGAAAATGTGACTTGTACATGTTCCAATGTTTTGATCATAACTCTTTGTGTGGTTAAGCAAATGAGGTGAGGCTTGTCTTTAATTAAAATTGAGATATTTGGCTACAATTTTTGTAAAGGGAGCACTGTCCAATTTTGATTAGAAGAGTGTTGAATCTTGCCTTGAAAGTGAAGTATAGGTGTAGTATGAACAGTAACCGAGCTTGATGACCTGAAACTTTGATGAATTTTTCTAGATTGATTGAGGTTGAAATTGTGAAATTAGTCTTAATGAAAGTTGAAGTGGTTCCTGTTATCTTTTTATTGCCACTAAGTATGCAATTTTTCGATATGTATGTCGAGAGTTATGACCTGATGATTTCTGCATGTTGATATGTTTGGTGCTAAGTATAGGTTTTGTAATGATTGTACATTGAAGCTAAATTCTGGACTATTGTGATTCTAATTAGCTCAAGTGGTCTTATGGAAAGTTGTAGGGGACTGAATTAGCTTTAAAATGAGGTATAGTATGTTAAATTTGGATGTAAGAGTTGTGAGATATGAATTTGTAAAGTCTGGACTTGGTTTAGGTAATATGCTGATTGTACAAGGTGAAACAGGGCAGAACTTTTAAGTGAGTTGTTGACCCATTTAGCAA
>JANKOD010000006.1:10457964-10478354 GCA_026284645.1 Erythroxylum acuminatum | reverse complement strand
ACTAAAGGAGTTGAAGGCTCAGCTGCAAGAGTTGTTGGAAACGAGTTTTATTAGACCCAATGTTTCACCTTAGGGAGCTCTAGTGCTGTTTGTGAAGAAGAAGGATGGGATTTTAAGGTTGTGCCTCAATTATAGGCAACTAAATCGGGTGACAGTGAAGAACAAGTATCCGTTGCCTAGAATTGACGATTTGCTTGATCAGTTACAAGGAGCTCAGGTATTTACTAAGCTGGATTTGAGATTAGGATATTATCAGTTGAAGATAGCAGAGGCTGATATACCCAAGAGTGCATTCAGAAGCAGGTATGGGCACTATGAGTTCTTAGTGATGCCGTTTGGGCTGACAAATGCCCCAGTAGCTTTTATGGCCTTGATGAATAAGGTGTTTCAGCCTTACCTAGATCGCTTTGTGATTGTGTTCATCAATGATATCTTGGTGTATTCGAAGAGCAGAAAGAAGCATGTTGAGCATTTGAGAGTCATCTTACAGATTATGAGGGAGAAGAAATTGTACGCCAAATTCGGTAAATGTGAATTTTGGCTGGATCAAGTTGTATTTCTGGGGCATATAGTGATTGGAGGTGGCATACAGGTAGATCCAAAGAAGATAGAGGTCGTAATGAATTGGGAAGCTCCGAGGAATGTGTCAGAGATTCGAAGTTTTCTAGGATTGGCCGGGTATTACCAGAGGTTTGTCGAGGGGTTCTCTTTGATTTCAGCCCCTCTGACAAGACTTCTAAGGAAGAAAAGTAGACGATAAAAAAGTGAACGATGGAAAAGTGAACGATAGAAAAGTGAACGATAGAAAAGTGAACGAAAGAAAAGTGAACGATAGAAAAGTGAACGATAGAAAAGTGAATGATAGAAAAGTAGATGGAAGAAAAATGAGACGATACAGAGGTAAGACGATAGAATTGGCCTTCAAGGTCTTCATGAAAGTTGTAGATCTCGAATTCCTTTTTCTAATAGTTCAAAAATGAAGTTAACCTGATATCTATAGTGAGAGTTATGGCAATTGCACCAAGGTATGTACAATACGAGTAAAGAGATGAACATGTTAGATTCTTTTGGCCATAACTTCTTCTCTAGACATCCAAATGACTTGATTCTTGAACCATTGGATTCGTAAGACATTGATCTACATCTCCACCAAGAATCATAACTATATGAAATGAATGGAGAAAGATTAAGTGAAAATAGTGGGACGGGTACAATGAGTGTGCCCTTAAAGGTTATGTACTGGTGTTATCCCACTGAACATACTTTAGTATTTTGGTGATTTTTGGAGCTCTACTGATCCAAATGAGATTATTTTTATTGTGTGGTAAACTAGAGACATGGGGCTACAGATGGTACGAAGAAATTAGAATCCAATTCAGTCTCTAAAATGTCTAAATTTCAGATGGAAATTTCCCGGGATTATCATGAACATGCATTGTACATAATTCATGCCATACATATGCATTATTGAATGCTTCTCATTGTGCAAATTGTGATATTGTGTATATTAATTATCATAGAGGAGCAATTGGAACGTCAACCTCCAGGCGTTGCCGGATCTTCCAAGTATTAGCTTCGGGAGCAATCTGTGAGTAACCTAGACGATCTCACTCAATTAATTGTTTGCTTTAGAATATGGTTTGAATGAGTTATTAAAGTGCTCTTTGTATGTGAACGAGACGAAATAAGTGCTTCAAAATATGAAAATTGTGAATATGCATATGAATGCAAAAGTGTGCTCGGCATTTCTGCTGAATGCCGGACTAAGGTCTGATGATGAATGTGATCTAAATGTTAATGTGCATCCATGTGATTGATTGAGGTTATGTTATGTGAAACATTCATTACATGAATGCATGTAAGATAGAGGAAGTTATGACCGGAGTCGCCAGGACAAAGAGCTTAAAACTCGAAATGTGAATAGAGCCTCGGGCTCGAGTGCGACTGTACCCGGTATCCACTAAGGGATATGGGACGTGATACGACAAAGCTCGACATCTATGAAGGGATGAGCTGATAAAAAGGCACTCGGTCATAACGATAATAATAAATAAAAGTGAGTCTCACGTGATTGCCAATTATAATTGATGCGTGTTTTGTATGAACAATGTGATATATTATGAATATGCAATGAGGTGAATATTTTGTTATGTGTAATGATGTGATGCATGAATTGAGTGAACCATCGATGATGGTTACCTCATTGAGTTTGCAAAACTCACCAAAATTGCAACGTTATCTTTTCAGGACCGAGAGACGACTCTAGCTACTGAGAGGCTCTACTAGCCGTGTAAATTGTGTTTTGGCAAGAGAAGTCATGGCTCAAAGGTCGGTCAGCTGGAATTTGTGGACAGTTTAGATAGACTGCATATATTTTCCTCTCTCATGTAGTCTTTTTGTATTAGGTTTTGATGTATTCCTAAGGGAAATGTTGAAAGGCTCAATGTAGACATTCGGTGATTATGAAATGTTATGAGGAAAAGTGGATTTTAAAAATATTGTGATTTCTTATGATGCTTTACAAGTAATTTTAATACCATGCCAGGTGAAGTGAGTGTAGTGATCGATCGTAGCGTACCCTTATCCTCGGGTATGTGCTGGAATGACCTTCGGGCGTCCCGGTACGTATCCCTAGGGTAAGGGGACGCTACATTTAGGTGGTATCAGAGCATGGTTTGGCATCTATTGGGACATATAGGAATGTTAAGCTCGAAATATTGTGAAAGTGCGGACAATGATTGAAGTTATTATTTGTATCGTCTGACTTTCATCTGCTTCTGTCTGCTTTTTGTCTTAGCGGTTCTGTCTGCTTTTTGTCTTAGTGCTTCCGTCTGCTTTTTGTTTTCGTGCTATCGTCTGTCTTTTACATCGCCTGTTTTTCTTCCGTCTGATTTTTGGCTTTGCTCCTTCCGTCTGCTTTTTTATTCTGCTTCCGTCTTACTTTCTTTTGTCATTATTATTTGTTCTCCATCAAAATTGTTTACGTAAAGTCAAAACATTTTGACTTAACAATCTATTTGTAGATCATGTCCTAATTATGGATATACTTGCTCATGTGCCATAAATGAGGCAATTCACCCATTTTTTCCCTCTGGTTCATGATCAAGCTTCAAATAAAGTGTTGTCAGACTCTTTACATAATGAAATTTTAGGCATCATATTACATAAAATAGGGAGCCTTGGGAGAGCCAAACTTAAAGACTAGGATACATTAAACTATAGACTTTGACGTATTGGCTTCAATTCTTTGATATATAAGAACTAGTGTTAGAGTTTGTATGCACATTCTAAATGAATAAGAAGAAATTGGCTAAGGATGATTACTAGATCATTCAATTTTGACTATTTGTGTTCACTATCATTGTAGCTACAATTATTTCAACATCTATATTAGGTTCTATATATATGAGGACACATACACCTTGTATCCCAACATGAATCAAATTGATTTAGATTACCTCGATATCAATTCCACAAAATATTGATATGCGGTGGCCACAATGTAGACTTATTCACCTAGAATGTCTAAGGCTTCTAGTTTCTATTACCCTGCCATGAGGTATGTACACAAGTTGCCTTTGCATTTATTATATACAAGGCATGATAAGACTGATGTGGTTACCTACCAAGATCTACTTTTTATACATTTCATGCGATGTCACAACTAAAGCCAAGCACGTTTTTATTCAATTTATTAGTGGCTACTTGAATCGATCAAAATTCAATCAATCATCACTTGATTAAAAAAGAGATTGAGAGTGTTAGGTGATGACCAATAATTGATGGTAGCTTGTACTCTTATCTCAATCACCATAGACATTCTACAAGCAATAAGGATGGTTGAGCTTCAAATATATGCATATAGTCAATACTTTGCACTGATAAAAGAATCACATAAAGTAGTGGTGGACATCCCCGTATATAGAGATCAAAGATACTCATCACATAAAGAGAGAGTTGATACCACCCTAGGCTCATAACATAGTTTTCATTTATTACCATATATATGGAGTAGTATATGCATTGGATTAAAGATACTTTAGTGAGGTTGTCGTATCATATGGGGGTCCAAATGTTATTACCATCAGTCTATCCACTATAACCAACAGAAGCAGAGCAAGAGCTTGAGATCAAGCCTCTATGAGTGACCACAATAACAGTGACAAAGCCTCAATAGAATACTCAGCTTTATAGAGAGACAGATTGGCAATTAGGGAGACTACCATATGGAGAGACACAATTGGAAAATTATGAAGACTGTGCCACGTACAGACATTGAGCCAATAATTGTGGAGTCATCATTCAACGTTTTGATCAACTTGATATCAGTTGATGACATGGTCGGCTCTTAGATAATAATCCCCTATATGCCTCCATCAAATCCACCATCCTAAGACTAACATCTTCACTGTTATTTCTATATTCTTTCAAATTTTTCTTTTAATCTTTATGATTCCATAACTATGTAGGAAAACAATTTAATGAAAATGAATATTAAGGGAGTTCAACAAATCTTACATTATTCCTCTATTTTATATCAGGGAAGTACCAATTTTTCTATTTTATTTTACTCACTTTATTTATTTCTTTTCATTGTTTTTATATGATATATACATTAAGGTTAATATACAACTTATGTGTGGGGAGGGACTTAAGTACCTATGCTTATTAATTTGTTATGGTTATCATAATAGGGAGTAATAATGAAAGTTTTTCACTGAGCATATTACTTGAGATAATCCACTATGAGCTTTATTACTAGTGTGATTTGAAATGTTTAAATACTTAGTTATAAGCTTTAATGATTAAATTAGTTCATTTTGCTTCATTAAATTTGAGAATTGTTACTTAATTTGTATGAAGATACTTCTTATATATTTTGTACATACATTGAGTTAAATATGAATTCTTTTTCAACATTTAGATTATCCCTTATAAAAAACAAATATGAATAAATAAGTATAAGTAAAATGCACTTTGTTGGCTTCTACCAAAGAAAAAAGGTTCAAGTTAAATAGTGGTGCTAATAGATATTTGAAATGATGACTTAACTGAGTAATTAAGAGTATTTACAATAGCATACTTACTCTTGAATCAAAAGGTTGATTGACTTTTCAATCAAGCTTTAAATGCCTTTGTATTGATTTAAATGGAGGGTTTTACTTACCATTCAATAAGGGTTATAAAGAAATTCAAAATTTGAAACTATTTTTCTCACGTATGTTCATTATATGCAATGAGTTAAATTTTATAAATTGAGATAAAGTTTGAGGGATTGTACAGCAGGATGAATTAATTTATAATATGGTGCAAGTAGCTAATGTCTAACAATTTGATGAACTTTTCAATTGAGTAAGTAGTGAAAAATCTTGATGGATGTATTTGATTGGTTAATTGCTTCTCAGAATTGTCTCCTATTTGGGTTTGAGTAATGACATTGATTTGCTTAAAGACAAGCAAGTGTTTAATTATAGGGGAATTTCATAAGTGCTAATTAATCTAGTTTTAGCATGAATTAGAGAGCACTATGCTTATGTTTTGATTTTTTCAATATATTTAGTAGGTAAAATGGCGTATTTTATTTCATGTCTTATTTCAATTCCTCAATAAAAGAAGGTATGGATATAGGAAGCTTTAAGTCAAGTTGGAGCTTCTTTTTTAGACTTTTCGCAAAAGAATAAGAATCTATTATGTAGGCATCTATAATATCCTACCACGTTCCACCTTTGTTTGTCAATATGAGGGAAATATGAGCCCATTTCCATATCCATGCTGATAATTTCTTATTATGTAAAGAAGCTAAAAAGGGTTTTAAGTAATGTAGGAGCCTAAAATGCTCTCGTTTTTAGGTCATGTTGGACAAAAATTCTAAGGTTTCACATTTAAGAGAGAGATAGGAAAAGTATAAGGGAAAGTTTTTAGAGTAGTTACATTAGTTTTAGCATACAAACATCATTTAGGAGCCAATAAAAGCAACTATGATTAAGAAAAGAGCAATCTTGAAAAGGAAAATGAGAATATTAAAAAACATTCAAGATTTAAGCCACAAGAATTCAAACTTCTTTCTTGTGTTCTTTCCAATTCTTTGTGTATTTTCTTTGTTTTATTATGAAATAATTTGGGATATAGATCTAGGTGGCATGGATGTTTTGATTGATTCTTAATTTAATGGAAGGTTTTAGTTTTCTTGAGAATTATTTATAATTATATTATGTTGAAATAAAATTTGTTGACATTTTAATTCAAATTCAAATTTACAATTTGATAAAGAGATCATCTGTATAGATAAATAATAATATGAACAATGTGAGTTGCATTAACCTTATAGATATGGCAATATAAATCTTTTAGATTAAGGTCAAACCTATATAGGTAATTCACAAAACGAAGTAACATGTTCTTAATGAATTTGATTAGAAAGAGATGTCAGTCAATCAACTTAAGATAAAAGCTATATTTAACAAGAGATAATATAGTTATAAAATTTCAATTCTTACTATTCTAAGAAACTAAGATTAATCTTGAAAACTTTTTGTGATTATGTTATTTAAATTAAAGCTTTCAATGTTCAAATTCAAATTCAAAATTTGTACAATTGGATTGAGAAATTGCTTGAATGTATAGATCATAACATGAACAATGAGAGTTGTATGAAACCCTAAAGATAAGGCAACATAAATATTCTAAGTTAAAGTTAAATCTATCATGGGAATTCACAAAATGAAGTAATATGTTCTTAGGGCTTTGTATTAGAAAGAGATTTCAATCAGTCAACTTAAGATAAGAGCTATATTTGATGAGAGAGAAAATAGTGATAAAACTATAATTCCTATGTCTAAAAAACTAAGATTAGTCATTAAGTCAAGATAAATTTAAGGTATAGGAAAAGCTCTAATAGAAGTCTGCCTGAATCTTACTTATTTATTAATTACTTTATTTTTCTTTAGTATTTTAATTGGTGATTTAAGTTAATTTGACTTGTTTTCTCTAAATTAATCACTAGTTTAATTAGATTAGATAATAAAAGACAGTAATACAAGTAATTTCAATCACCATGGGATCAATACTTCACTAACTACGCTATACTATAAGAAATGATAAATGCACTTGCATATGTGTTTTTTTGGTATTGTTTTGTGTTTCTTTGTATACATATATTCATATCACTCGTCAAGGGTCATACAGGGTAAGCCGATACTTATCCATAGTGAGTTAGGATCTTTTCAAGAGTGCTTGGACCACTATAATGGTTTGCTTGCTAAGATCCCCGACCATATCCAAGGGCAGTCTCCTCTATCTCCTTCTTCATAGCTCATATTATTTGTAGCTCCCTTATGTCATTTTATGTTGCTGAAAAAGGAAAGCTATATGACATTGATAGATATTTTTAGATGTTTTGTTATTTATTTAAGGGATGCACATATTTATAGGGAGTTATATATATAGAGGCCAATATTTTATAATTTTGTTTGAAATTTTATGGATATATTTTTATGTTTGTTCTTTTGATGATATTGCCTATACTTCATTTTTAAGTATGAGAAAAAATTTTAAATTTTAAATTTTATTTAAGCATCTTTATTTTTCTCCTGATCACATTTATATGTCACTTGGATAAATTTTTGACGATGAATAAGAATTTGACTAATTCCTAATCTTTACAAGAGATAAAATCGATAAAATTAATTATGCATGGATTAAAAAGGAGTTAAATGTTTGATATATAAAGAAATAAGCTTAAATGATCACGACATTAATTTTTTTTCAATATTATACTATATTTTGTCATCGTTAAAAAGGAAAAATATTGCTGAACCAATGGAGGTTATAATCATTGTTTTGATGATAACAAATCATATTTACTACTAATATTTTACTTTATAATGAATCCATCAAAGTAAAAACAAATTATTTAGCTAGGAACATGAGTTAATTGATACGATATATAACCAAGTCAAATATCAAGTAATTTGTGGATTGTTACCATAAATTTGAAGAGTTATCTAGCGATCGGTACTTTGGGAGGTGAAAATTGAAACAATTGTATTTTACTAGAGGCTAGTGGATTTTGAAGGCTAGAGGTTGTTGGCAGGGACGGAGCCATGTTATAGGAGAGGGGGTCCAAATATTTTTTTTAAATTACTTATATAATTAAAATTTTTTAAATTACAAATATAAGTGCCCCACCTTTAAAAAAAATTCCTATCTTCTCTTCTCTTCTCTTCTTTTTAACTCTGTACGCACAGCCCTCCTTCTTCGGCCCCCTCCTTAGAATTGAGTCTAGCTCCGTCCCTGATTAGTGGCTTCTGTAGTCTAGATAGTGGGGAATGTCTAGATAGATGGTGGTGGTAAGAACTTAGAGAAGTAGCGACTGTAGGAGCTTCTATGGAAAGAAGTGGCGGTTTAAGGTCAAAGGTGGCTAAGGTTTGTGTGTAAGGTTTAAGAGGGGTTTTTTTGGATAAAGATGGTTATTGTTTAGACATAAAGTTAGGATTCTTCAAATAATTAATTCCTAATTTAAAACAAGACTTATTTGAGCATTAAGATACAACTATCCTAGATCTGGAATAAGGGTTATTTTATTATAAGATTAAAGTAGAGGCGTTTGGAGACAGGTATATGATAAGGGTTGTTTGGATATAATTTTAAATGTGACAATCTAGAAAAGAGATAACTTATAAGCTTTTAGACTAAAGGAATATTAAGACCAAAAATAAAGTTATTTTAAATATGAAATAATATAATCCTATTTAATCCAAATTTCAAACACAATTTGAAAAGTTGTAAATTCAAAATTAACTTGGAAATTAAATTAATTATTTTTCTTAAGAATAATAATTATATTGGTTCATAATTAAATTTTAAAGAAACAGTTTCTAAAATTAGAATTAATTATTCACAATTAGATTGAAATTAATTAATTTGACTTTTATAATTAAGTATAGTTTTTTTAAGTAATTAAGAAAAGTATTTGTCAATTAAATTTATTTATTTTAATTTGATTGGGATCTATTTAATTTTTTTATTTTAAAATTATTTTCATTCATAAATAATAGTTTTCTTAATTTATTAGAAAAGATATTTTTGATTAAATTTGGAAAATAATTCATTTACTATTTCAAAAAGGAGTTTTCTTTTATATTTTTGAAAACAATTTTATAATGTATTAAAGAAATGTTTCCTATTAACTAAGAACTTAATCTCTAAATAAATAATAAAAGGAATTTTAATTAAATTTAAAAGTATTTTATCTAATTTAGAAATTAGTTTCCTTTTAATAATAAAAAAGAATTTTCTAATTAAGAAAAAAATTATAATGAGATTATAAATAGTTTTGATGAATTAGAATTTCATGTTGATTTTTGAAAAAGAACTTTTATAAATTATACTAAGTAAGATCCATAACTTATTAAAAAATTTAATTAAAATTTGTTAAAAGATTCAAGATAATTAAAAAAATTCAATTGAATTTGAAAATTTGTTTCAATCACCTTTTTAAAAAAAACAGCCGAGTTTATTCATGTTGAAAAACCAAGTACATTGGAGGGGTGATCTCCCAGGTCCAACCTATTACACAAGTGGAAATTATGAAAAAAAAAAAACTACATTCTCCTAACCCGCAAATAAGGAAATCCCATTCTATCTAGTCGCAACAAACCATTCAGCTGTTGATGAGTGCTTAGTCGTTGAATATGCAAGGTACTTCCTGAGGATGCGTTAAGTTTAGCAAGCCAATTTGCCACAACATTTGCTTGGCGATATACATGAGAAAACTGATAACCAAACCCCTGTAACAAGTCACATATTTGTTGGAGAATGTGAGAATACCTCCAAGGCCATGTTGACCTATTCCTTAGCCATTCAAGTAACACTCGTGAATCGCACTCAATTAACATATGAGAAAGCCCCTGTGATTGACAACGCACAAGACCATCCCTCAAAGCTGCAATCTCCACATAAATACTTGTTTGGACCCCGTAAAATAAAACACTTGCCCACATAAAATGGCCAGAAGAATCACGGAGTACAATACCCCACCTGAAAGGCCTGGATTCCCCAAAGACCAGCCGTCAGTATTAAGCTTAACCATTAGTGATAGCATGAACAATAGGATGGACAACGGAAAAATGCACAAAACTCAATGCATGCAAAGAAGATGTAGGAGTTATCCGAATTGGATTAGCCGCTGTGACCAAACTATATTGCGCCATGACCATCATCAGTATACTTGCACTAGTAATATAAAGGTCCTCACAGATAACCTAATTGCGCATCCTCCAAACTGCCCAACAAAGAAACAAAGGGAGCAACCGAAGGACCCTTCCTGTAGGTGAAGCATTATACCAACAAAAAAAGAAATTCCAGCAAAAGACACACTCAAAAGACTACTAAAATGAACCCAAACAGGATGTACTTCCTTACATTGATAAAAACAATGATCAATCATATCAACATCAGGACACTTGGATGCAAATTGAAACCCAAACTGAGCCAATACTGATGGGAAGGGTAGCAAACCATTCACTAACCGCCACAAAAGTATAGAAAATTTAGGCGGTATATTTTTAAGCCAAATCCCTTTGCTCATCTTGAGATTGGCGAAAACCTGCATATGTCGAGCTCAGAGTGAACTCCCCTGAGTTTGTTGGCTCCCACAACAACTTATCCTGCTGTTCACAATAGTAGAGCGTATAGGGCATGACAAAAATAATTGCCTCAAGCGGCAACAACTCCCTCAGTGCATTCTCCTGCCAACGACCATCAACAAAAAAAATCACAAGTATGAATGGAACGAAGGGCTAAATCATCAAATATCAGATACAAATCTACTAAGGCCCCTTCATAAGTCCAATTATCATATAAGAAAGAAGAGAAGCCGTTTCGAACTTGAACTCTAGTGTGCTGCCGCATATAAGGATCCACAGACAATATGCGCAATGCAGTGACAGATTTCGAGAGCTGGATCGAATGAACATATTGTGACCACAAGCTTGCTTTACATCGCCACTTCCACCACAGCTTGCCTGAATAGGATTTGACGATATCAAATACATTACGCACCCCTAATCCATTCTCAGATTTTGGATAAACAAGCCGCTGCCGACAACACCAGACTTTCTTATTAGTTGTGTCATCTGCCCCTATAAGAACTGAGCAAAAATAACCTCCATATGCTTGAGGATACAACCTGGGGGTTCAACCACTGAGAAATAATACGACGGGATGGCTAAAAGGACATATTTAACTAAGGCCAACCGACCCCCAATGGACAACATCTTCCCTTTAATTTCCAGCCACATAATCTCTGCTAAATTTTCTCCAAAACGTGGTGAAAATATATAGATTTCCTCCATCCGGTGTATAATACATTTCCCAAATACTGAAGGGGCAGTGATCCTTGGCTAATACCCGAGAATGAAATGATCATATGCACCTGGGAAACTGAGGCACGGCGAGAGCAAATAAAATGACTCTTAGCCTTATTTATTTTTTGGCCAATAGCCGACTGATACCGCTCCAAAAAACCAAACAACTCCCGCATTGAGCTTCTTGTGCCACGAAGAAAAATGATTATATCATTCGCAAAACTCAGATGTGTTATTGGGTTAGAGCCTCGTGGAGTCGAATAAGGACTAATCTTCCCTTCCGCCAACAAATGATTTAAACCACGAGTTAAGGATTCAACAACCAAAATAAAAAGATAGGACAAGAGTGGATCTCGTTGTTTAAGCCCTCTAGTTGGTTTAAAAAACTCCGATTCCACACCATTGAGTAGTATCGTAAACCAACTTGCGGATAAATTATTAAAAATCAGCTTTATAAATCTGTGATGGAATCCAAAATGCTTCAACAAATGGCAAAGGAACTACCAGGACACTCGGTCAAAGGCCTTCATCATATCTAATTTAAATAAAACATTATTGCCCTCACTCTTTTGTGCAAATGTTGCTTTCAATCACCTTAAATTTCTATTTAGAATAGAAATTTAATTCATTTAAGAATTAAAGAGTTTAATCTAATTTAATTATTCAAATGTTTAGAAATATTATTTTAAATTATGAAGGTCAATAACCAAATTCAAATAAGACTTGGTGTTTCATGCATATAATTTGATTATATTATCATGAGAAATTGTATGGAATTAATATATGCTTGATATATTTGATGGATATTTGATTATGTGTTTTTTTGTATGATATTATTACATGTAATTTTGTGCTTGACGAGATTAATAAAATGAAATTCCTTGTTAAAATGTCAAGTATACATTAAGTATGTGATTGTTGTCTTCCATTATTTAAATACAAAACTAGAATTTTATTTATTGTAAAGCTTATTAAGTGACTCAAGGTCCCCTTTAACCTAAATATGTTTTATCTTAAATTAAAAAGTCATACTTAACTAAATTTATGTGATTTAGATGAGCGAATCATAATCATATGAATTTATAGGCGTGATCAGTAAAAAAATATAAGATATATTTTGACAAAAGTTGTCACCTACAAATCTAAGAATTACATGAGATATGATTGAAATATATTTTGACAAAAGTTGTCACCTACAAATCTAGGAATTACGTGAGATATGATTGAAAAAGTTGTTAATTGTTTAGTTTAAATTTAGTTATTTTGTTAAGTGACTGAAAATAAGCTAAATTTAAATCGGATTCTAGCCTATTAGAGAGATTAGAATTCAGCCATTAAATATAATCTTGAACCTATTGAATCCGATTACGAAGCAAACTCAACTATCACTTCACTCTATCAATATGAACTCCAAGACTTCGATTCAATAATTGAATCTGAATACAACTTTTATTCAAGTAGTAATTCAGAATAAAAAAGTTAATGCATACATTAATACCGGAGCTACTATTTGTATAGCCTCTAAGACACTCTTAAAAGATTGGAAAAACTACAAAAACCTTTGCAAATTCAAATAGCAGATGGAACCATAAAATCTATTTGGTACGTAAACTACTATAATAAACTTATTATTGATAATTATACTTTTATAGTACCTTCAATATATCAACAGGAATTAGGATTACCATTAATTTTAGGCAATAATTTTCTAAAATTATATAACTCTTTCTATCAATATCTACATTATATAATTTTAAAAACTCCAGCAATAAAAACTTGAAATCAGTAATCAATAATTCTTAAAATTCTTATATATCATACAACTTATTATCAAAACTTACAATTAGTAAAAGAAAAATTAGATCAAGTACAATTTTATTTACTAAATAATCTTACTTTACAAACTGAAATAGAAAAATTAATAGATACAGTTTGTAGCGATAATCCTTTAGTTCCTAACAAAAATACCAATAATTAACTCATACAAATCAAACTTAAAAATCCTTTCCAAGAAGTAAATATTAAAAACAATATTCCATTTACACAACAAGATGTTAAAGAATTCATAAATGAATGTAGAGAATTATTAGACAAACATGATGTATAATATCTTGTCCATCTTTTAGATTTAATTGTGCTTTAGCTATTTGTTTTTGTTTTTCATTAGATAATAGTGTATTAATATGGAAAACTCCTGTAGATTCAGTTAATTCTAAAGTATCTACTTCTAAATTATTATTATTATTTTTGTGAGTTATTTCGGTCATCTTAATGATTTATTCTTTGATGTTCTATTATTACTTGGTGTATATTAATTAAATCTTGGTTGTATAAATTATAGAGATTACTTGCAATATCTAGTCTTTCTTTAATAGGAATTAATCCATTATTATTTATACCGAATTGTAGATAGTTATATCTTCATCTATAATAATCTTTCGATACGATATGTAGAAACTAAAGTTTCTAAATGTTGAAACTCAGTTAATAATTGATTACAAATGGTACAATTGTTTATTAAAAATGATTGTCGTATAAAAAGACAAATAGTTGTAGTTTCTCAAGAATATTGGGTTGTAATTGTAAGAAACAATTGTGAAATTCTATTCCTAAATATTCAATATTTTATTGTGCTAATTTAATTTTCTTTTTACTGATAATTAATCCTTTTGTTTTACAATAGCTGAGAACTAACTTAATTTTTGTAAATAATGTGAAAACTTTTGTAAGAACTTAACAATCTCTAAGTGCCCTTTTTTAGCAGCCAAATGAAGAGGATTCTACTCTTTATCATTTAAGACAGATCAATAACAAAATCGAATCTATATACTCCGAACTAACAGGAATTTGAATTGGAGTTCTAACTTTCTTTAGTTAGGGTGGATTATCTTCAAGGAAACAATTAGGGTTCATGTTAATTAGACTAGAAAGTTTAGATTAGGGATAATTAAGCTTATCTAGACATTAGAGTTAATCAGGTTTAAATAAGGTACATGTTGAATCAAGATTATTTAGGTTTGGTTATTTAGGGTTAATTATGATTTATTAGGATTGATTAGGGTCAACAAGAAATTAGAGATAGTTGGATTCGAATAATTTAGGTTTACCAATATGAACAATAAAAAATAAAAAATGAGTACCACCTTAGCACTAATGTAGTACTTATCTAACAGATCCTCTTAATGGTTCTATTAATTTAAAGCTAAACTTGAACGATTTTGAAATATTAAAGTTCTTTCAATCCCTAAAAAATGTTAGAGTATGACTTGTATTTTAGTGAAAATAATAGTTAAAAATATACTTTTTTCCTAGTTTTAATACCTTGAACATAATGTAAAATTTAAAAGATGTTCAAAAAAGATCTATTTTTAGAACAAAAAACATTAGCAACATTATCCACACATGTTACTGTTCATTATCATAAAGTTATATTGATACTTCTTTATTTACAAATCAATTCTTGAACAATTTCAGTTTACTACTGCATTTTTTTGTACATCTTTTGTTAAAGAAAAGAATGAAAGTTCAAAGATCCAATAAGAAATCAAGAAGTCCCAAGTGAGTCAACAGGGTAAACTTATTAAATATCATACATCAACCAAAGACAGGGCAAAAATGTCATTTGTTTTACAATTTTTCATAAAAATTCTAAGTAAGCCCTTATTATTATCTCTAGTTTCAATTTAAACCTTGACATTACTAAAATAATACTCATTACACCCTTAATAAAGTATCAAAGTAGTCACAAAGATAATAATAAGGGCTTATTTATACCTCTTTGTAAAATGTTAAGTGAAAACAACCTATTTAGTCATTGTGTAAATAAATTTTTTAAAGATCACATCATTGTTTATTAGATCAAAATTTCCCAATCATTGGACTATATATGTTAAATCAATGGCCTACATATTTAAAAATAACTAAAACCTATCTCTATTAGAGTTTAATGTGTTATTAATATTATTTTAAAAATGTAAAGGTGTAATGTGATATTATAAATAATGGCATAAATTAATCAAACCTTTTGAAAAACATTAAGATTTTATTTAAAGCTGGGAAAAAGGTAAAAATTTAACCCTAATATTTTCACAAAAATTCAATTTAAATCTTAACATTTTGGAGCATTTAAAATAAATACTAACATTTTCCAAAACATTCAAAATATACCTAGAATGAATGAAAAATTAGTCAGAGATAGGTCTCCTTCCATTATTTATCACATTAATCTTAATTTAGATGAATTTATTATTTTTAATCAATATGTGAGTCCCACTATGCCATGTGGCAATAATGGATCTATATGTCATATTTAAGTTAAAATAACTTAATATTTATTTCATTTTTTAATGAAAACTAATTAAACCTAATTAACACTTTTTTTCACTAAACACCTATCTTCTTTAACACTTTGGAAACCTTGGCAATGTTTTATAAACAAAATATAGCTACCACCAACATTTTAAGCGCCACTAGCTAACTTCTTTCTAGCCACTAACGAGAAGAGTGACACCTAACGAGACAATTACCTCTTTCATCAACCTTCTACAATTTAAAATTTATTCTCGTTGCTCTTTCCTTTTTCTATTGTGACCACACCTTTCCTTCTTACTTGTTGAAGCGTATTTGTTGTAATATTTCCCATTGAATAATCATTCCTTGTACTGCAATAACATCTGCAAGTTTGTCATCCTTAACTTGAAACATATTCCAAACATTATAAGTAATGAAATAAGCATATGTGAAGGATCATTTTCCTATTTTTCTGTGCTTTAGGAGACATATATTTAAAGGAAAAGGAAGAAAAAAAATGCAACTTATTCAACCTCTTTAAACATCAATTTGAGTTTAGAAACAAGGGCTTTTACAGTTTTCTCAATTTCACGAGCAATATGGATATGATTTATCCTAGCTGTTGTGGCTGAGTGCCTATCACATACTTATACAAATATTGCCCCATAGGGCTCAATTAGAACAGAATCACGGAGCATAGCTCTACGTGCAGAAATATATATCATGGAGCAAAGCTCTACGTGGAAGCGCTTCAAACTGGCTACTCAAGTCACAACGCCTTTATTTGAGCATGCATTTTATGAAATGCATCAAATACTGAATATGTCATATATCACAATCATATACAAATGCTCAGAAAAAAGTTTTCACATTCATCGAACCTAAGTCCGGCATTCAACTTTCGTTGAGAATCAAAGTGATTCAGGAATTCATATCAAATCAAAACACTTCCAATACATGCCCAACTAATAAACTCTTCGGACTTCAAGTTCCAAATTCAGAAACAATTTGCAAACAGTTCATTAATTTTTTTGGAAGTTTAACAAATCAAATAAATTCAAAACAAATCAATCTTAGGAAATCATCTAGGTTGACTTACAGTACGCTCCAATATGTTATTACCTGGATGGTCTGGTAATGTCTGTTTGGAATCCACTTGGCTCCTCTAT
Source organism: Erythroxylum acuminatum (assembly GCA_026284645.1). NCBI lineage: Eukaryota > Viridiplantae > Streptophyta > Magnoliopsida > Malpighiales > Erythroxylaceae > Erythroxylum > Erythroxylum acuminatum. Next base: position 10,461,529 of record JANKOD010000006.1, on the reverse strand, counting down.
ATCATACAAAACACATTTACACATATCACATTTTTTCACAAATATATAAGTATTCATTAATGCACATCTACTTATATGAAATATGCACAATGCATGTTCAATGAAATTATGGGGTACTTTATTGTGATCCTTATCAACAATTCATTCAGATATCAAAGCCCATATTAGTACCATGGATACTTATAGTTTGGACCAATAAAAAGCAATGTGAAACCAATTACATAACTTCATTGACCACTTCAGATTTTTCTTCCAATATACATACGGGTCAATTTTACATAGAAAATCTGATAAGGTAAATGGCAAAATTGGGCAACACTTCCTTCTAGAAAGTTCTTCTCCAATGTCTTAAGTTTCTATTGACACCAAAATCATGCAATTTGGTTCAGTAATTTGTAAAATATACCTCAAACATTTTCGGACTACCCTCATTCAAAAACAGTTTACTATGTACAACTTCCATCCGGAAATTGAACATCTTAGAGACTAAATCATAATTCTACTTTTTCATATGGTTTGTAGCCCTATTACTCTATTTTTACTCCAAATCAAAAATCATCTCATTTGGAATCCTTTATCTCTAGATAAAATCAAAACACCAAAGTATGTTCATTAAAATAACACCAGTTCATACCATTCCAACAGATTCTCTCACTTTTGTCCAATCAATCTTTTTCAAATCAATTCAGAATGCTAGCAGTTTTTGTGGAGAGGTAGAAAAATGTCTTACGAATCCAATGGTTCAAGAATAAGTCATTTGGAGGTCTAGAGAAGAAGTTATGGTCAAAAGAATCAAGACTGTTCAGAAAAAAGGGAAAACCTTAAATGCACGACGGTGCATTTGCCCATTTATCACCACATGACGGTGCATTTTCACTATACTCAAAGTACGACGGTGTAATTCTACTTCTTCTTTTCCACCGATATCTCAACTTCAAACCTCCATAACTTTTGATTCAGAACTCCAAAATTTACAAACTTTATATCAATGAAAAGCTAAAAGAAAGATCTACAACTTTCATGAAGACCATTTTATCAAAATCTGCCTAGATTAGTACAGTAAATTCACCAAAGGTCAACTCGAAAATTTAACTCTCTCTTACTATTCACTTTTAGAAAATTTCCAAACTTCCATTTTTTTCAAAATCCAACACTTCAATTTTTATTCTAGTCATTTCAACTCCATTTCACTAAACTCATTCAACACAATTCATACTACTCCTAAAAATGCAAATTTAACCAAGTTCCATCAAGATCATAAAAAAACAAATATCAGTATCCTACTCTTCATGCTCTGCATTCACCATTCACTGCATTTTCCTTAATTCTCTTCCTCTAACTATCATTTATACAGTCATTCCCATCTCAGACCATCATTTACAACTACTCTTCAACTCAAAAACCATTTTCTTGATCATCCTTAAATCTTTCACTTATCCACATAAACACACACACACACACACATATATATATACACATGCATAGTGAAGAAACAGAAAACAGAGCATACCACTTTTTCATTCTTTAATTTTCTACACTCATCCTATACACCATTTCACTGCGATTTCAAACTCCCAAACTCATTTCTACAACATCTGGTCACTAATAATCATCAAAACTCAAATAACACTATATCTATATTTTCATCCCATCAACGCTATGTTCATGAATATATACACATAAATGCCATTTTCCATGCAGATGACAATAATTTATCAAATTTATTTCATAAATCTCCAATTCTAAAGGATTTATTCACTACTTACTTGTTGAAAACTCCACAATCTTCAATTATCCCCAAGCCCTAAGCTCCATGCAAAAATCATGTATTCACTGTGAACATTAACCGTCTTCTGGTTTTTCTTAAGGCAGAAGAGACAAATAGCAAGGTGAGATTGGTATATGAGAAGGAAAAGCAAAGAAATCCCTCAGAAAGATTTTGATGAAAAACTTTGTGTGATGAAAAACTTTGTGTGTTGAAAGGAAGTTCGAAGAAGGTGGCTGGAAATAACAATTAAGACATTTTACTCAACCCTTTTTAACACTCAGATAACTATAACTTACTTCGACAAGGTTTTAAAAGAAATTTTCTAAATTAGTGACACTTGTCACTTTCCTAAGGTCTAAGCTCTAACTTAGTTTCTTTTGAAACTAACTCCATTAATTCTATCTTTACAAATACAACTATCTCCAATTTTCTTTTGGTTATCCTTATTCTTCTTTTTAAACTCATCTTTTCTCCTTGCAACACCAACTCTCACTCTAAAAAAACTAAAAGTTGACTTATATTAATCGCTACCTTTTATTTTATATTTTACAACACACATCTATAAGATTTACTTGCAATTATTATGTCATAAGAATTTAAAATGTAAATTAGTATTTGAACCATAATACTACGCCCACAAATAATAATATGTAAATAACATAGAAATGGTTTCTCTATAGGTCACTTACGTGCTTGCTTGTTAGATAAGACATAAATATTAGTTCATCACACATGAAAATGTCAAAATACAAAAATAATCTTTATAAAATTTATTTTTAAGGGTTCTATTCCTGTCAGAGGTTTAAGAATACTTTTAATTGAGAAATTACATTATTATTGATTATTAAATTATTAGAAAGTTTTTCTTCCATTTTTTAGAGTGCCTTTGCTTAAAGTTCTCTAAAAGTTTAGCCTTATTTGCCTTATTTAGCTTGTTAACGGCGATAAAATCTCTAGGATCTTATTACTACCAACCCTTTCTTTTTTGGAGTAGGACGATTATGTTGTATCCTTAGTTTAACTTATGTTTTATATAACAGTCTTAGGTCTTGTCATATTGATATTGAATGTCATTAGTCCTATTAGTAATGGTTGAATTAGATAATATGGAATAAATGATGTCCATTTCATGCTCTAGGTATTTCCATTCCATTGATATTGGATAATTTATAAATTCTAGTCCTAGAGACAATTTTTCTAATAAATGGACCATAATATATTTAAGTGCAAATTCTCCTCTTGCTTTAGCTATGTTCTCGTTAAGACCAAATCTCCTTTTAGGGCTTACATTTGAGTCCTTTTAATGTTGTACTCTTTTACTCTTTTCTAATATGTTGCAATTTTAATAAATGCATTGTTAACACTTTTATAAAAAAAGTCCAAATTTTTATTAATACTTGTGTATTTTCTCCTTATTGAAAGTTTATCACTCTCAAGCTTTCTAGGTTCATATCTACTAAAAACAATACTTATATTCTAAAGGCCAAACTGAGAGATGAACCCTTGTCAAAATTTTGAGTATAGTGTGGTATGCCCATAGAATAAAATAGATTTAATCCATCCATATGCCTTCAACTTTTTTCCACCCTTATTCAAAAATCTTACAAGATAATTTTATTTATTACTTCAATCAAATCATTTGCCTATAGAGTTATGAATAAGCAATAAACGTAAAACATCATTTGATTATCATCTTCTCATAAAATTACAGGAGACCTTTTGATCGCGGCTTATCATTCAATTCTAAGATTGATCCTTGGAAACCGGTCAAATAAAATTTATACCAAGGATTGCAAT
>JANKOD010000006.1:10446421-10457864 GCA_026284645.1 Erythroxylum acuminatum | reverse complement strand
TTTTACCCACCTCAAAAATCTGGAAAATTTCCAAGATTAATGGCTTCCCTCCTCTTGCTCTTGGGTAGCCCTTTGACTTCCTAAAACACAAACAATAATCAACAATCCATCATTCCTTCTCTAAATTTCGAAATTCCTATTGTTAAAACCCTAAAAATTGGCACAACCCACTTCAAGCTTCCATTTATCCCATTCTTAAATCCTATAGGTTAGAAACTCAAACCCTAGGTGAAAACATCCAAGAAAACCATAGAAACCACTATTCATCTTCTTCTTCCTCCACTTTCTCTCACTAGGATTCTTTCCATACAAACCCTAACCTCCTTTCTTAAGAAAAACAAGAAGAAAAGTGAAAGACTTACCTTAAACCTTGATTCCCACGAAATTCCACCAAGTTCTTTTCTTTTCCCTTGAATTTTCTTCTTCTTTTCTTCCCCTCTCCTTCTCCTTCTTCGTATTCTTCTCTTCTCCTTGGGTAGTTCACGAAAGTGCTACCTTTCTCCTCTAAGTTTTGCTTCTTTTATTTCACTCTTGGTTTGCCATTTATGCCCCTCATTAAAGACTCCCTTCCAACTTTGCCCTTAGTTCACTTCTAACTCCCTCCTTTCACTTACACTAACCTAGTTCATTTCTAACTAACCCTAACACTACTCATTTAATACACTTCATTAATTCTAACTTACTACACATTAAATCCACTTCACCTACTACCTTAACTCAAATTTAATTCTATCTAGATTCTAATTCTAACTTAACCCCAAATTCTAATTAATGGTCCAATTTCTAAAAATAAAAATTTGAACCATTAAACACACAAAATTAACCAATTAAACAATTAAAACATAAATAACCAATTAAACAATTTAAGCAATTAAAACAAGGTCTAACACGTCCGATGTGCTCCTTTAAAACATATACAACACATTTACAATATATCACATTTTTGCATAAATGTATAAGTATTCCTTTATGCACATATACTTATATAAAATATGCACAATGCATGTTCAATGACAATTCCATATTTCTTATCAAATCATTGAGATATCAAAGTCCTCATTAAGCTCATTTGTACTTATAATTTGGACCAACATAAAACAATGTGCAATCAATTTCATAACTTAATTGACCACCTCAGATTTTCTACCCACATGATTTCAGGTCAACTTTGCATAATTAATCTGATAGGGTAAATGACAAAATTAGGCAACACTTCCTTTTGGAAAGTTATTCTCCAATGTCTTAAGTTTCTAATGACTCCAAGATCATCTTATTTGATTCATTATTCAATGATTTATACACAAAATACCACAAACTATGCACATTTGAACGTTTGGCTAGTACATGATCTCACCCTCTAATTGTACAACTCATATCTTTTAGCTCAGATATTAAAAAATTACAAACTTAGTACCAATTGAAAGATAAGAGAATAAGCTACAACTTTAATGAAGACACCTCAGTCTAATTCATCCCACATCAATATAGTTTATTCAATAACCAGGGGACATGATTTCTGTCCCTGGTAGTGCTTCAGCTTAAGCTAAGACTCAATTACATGCCAATTTTGAAAATCTTAGAGATAGAATTAAAGTTTACTTCTTCAATAAAGATGTAGACATATATCTATAGTTTAATTTAAATCAAGAATCAACTCATTCAGAAATTTACAGCTCAAGTTATAATCAGAATACCGAAGTATATTCATGAAAACTCTCCAGTTTATAACGTTCCAAGAGACTTCCACAATTTCATCCTATCAATCATTTTCAAATTAATTCAGATAGCTCTAAATTTTTATGGAGAGAAAGAAAAATGTCTTAGGAATCCATTGATCTAAGTTTCAAGTCATTTGGAGTTCAGACGAAAAAGTTATAGCAAAAAGACTCAAGCTGTGTAACAAAACTACTCTAGTTCATATTTACATTTCAAACACTAACATCAAACACGCAATTCATCATCTTCTTCTTCCTCTTTCAGCTGCAATTTTTTTTTGTTTTCATGAACAGTAACAATTCTCAACAGAATGTGTATCAAGCTTTTCCACTCCCATTTACATTTAACTCACTGTAAACCAGCTCATAACTCAAGATCAAATTAAAACATTTAAAAACCGATACATACCCTTTTTCAGCAATTTCAACTTTCTCTCACTATTGAAATTTTTGTTTTCATGAACAATTTTCGACAGAATCCATAACCTATTTTTCCACATCTATCTGAAGTTAACTTCATAAACCTTCATCAAATCTTAGCTCATCTCAATACAATTAATGCAAAAATCCAAGATTTAAACATAAACATGAAAATTGATATCCCTCACGCTTACTCCTCATTTTATGCATTTTTCTCCATGTTTTAGCACTTATTCATTCTCACTACTGAATTATTTCTTCCATATCACTTATGCATGAACTCAAGTACAAAACATTACAACACCAGCAAATGTTATTCACAAACAAAAACTTACTTGATGTAGAAAAATTTCAGCTCAAAATTCCAAATTTTCTAACCCTCTCAAGCAACCAAACATCAACGTACATTTATATTCTTCAGCTAGTTCTCCAGCAGTTGAGAGTTATACAAAAACATGCATACAAGTAGTTTCGATGATGGGTGAAAAGAGCAAGGAAAGGAGATTTCATGTGGGTGTTTTCGGTGGAGCAAAACGAGAATGAGGGAAAGACATCGAACTACGTGGGTTAACACTTTAATGACACATGGCATCCATGCATGTGGGCCATGTGTCACCTTCCCATTTGTCTTCTTTTCTTTTTTTAAACCTCAAAATTTCGAAAATTCTCAAAAAATAACCAAAAATTTGAAATAATCAGATTATTCTCCAGATAAATTTTCAGCTCAAATAATTCACAATTCATATTTTAATTAAATTTTAAACAATTAATTATGCCCGAAAAATGTTAATGAATGCATGCACAATCATATGAATGTGCAAAAAATGTGCATGTCACATTTAACTTATGCATAACGTGCATTTTCCCTAATTTCTCAATACTTTCTCATAATTTACTATTCTAACCTTAATATGGACAATAGGATGTTACATATAATGACCAAAAAAATTGTTACTCTTACTGCCAAAGCTTTTAAAACTTTGTCAATATGAGCTTTTCCTTTCCAATTACTATTAAAAACTCTAAAAGGAGAAAAATTTGTAAGCTTTATTACTTCTGACACAAGTTCAAGGAAACATCAACCTAGAAATATATGGTTATACGATATATTTTCTTAAGTCACTAACATATGTATAATGAAGCTTTTCCTTAGAAAAAATAGGGCCAAAAGAGCATTTCTGCCTCCAATGTTTACACTGAAGTCTAATTTGGCCCTTAATGTTTCAATGCATCCAAAATGGCTTCTGACATTTGCAAAATGTTCAGAATAAACCCTAGTATTTGTCTGACGTTCAAAATAACCCCTGGACTGGCAGAACTAGTAACGAAGTTAGAGGTTTGTAAGTTAAATGTTGACGTGCTTTTGATTTTTTAAACATATATTTTTTTAATTTTTTACATTGAGATCCTTGAAATTAACGTGGAAATTTTGAAAAATAGATATGGTCCCATTAATAAAAGCTTTCAATAGGATATTCTCTTTCCTTTATGAAAACCTTTAGTTATCTACGCTCGTTCTAGGGTTAATCCCTTTCTTTTCTCCTGCTAATCCAATTTTTATTGATGATTAAATATGGGCTTGATTGTTTTGTTAATCTTTTTCTATAGGTTAAGCGATTACACGCCCTTTCGTTTAGTTTGTGAGAATCTGTCGAGAGAGTTGGGTAATCCATTCAAACTTTGATTCTTAATCTAATTATCTACAATTCTTGCACGCATATGTGATCTAGTATTAGGGACTTGCTCTATTTTAACAAAAATTCATCTTCTTATGCTAAAATGCATGTGGTTGTGACTTGATATCTTTTGTACAACTCTTGCAAAATCAATGGGCATAAATGCTTTTTGTTTAGTTCTTTTTTCAACGAAAATGGAATAATGTGGAAAATAAAGGAAGAGATTTGTATGGATAGATTCATTCTACCTTGTTTATTATGGGATTAAGTTAAAAGAGGAGATTTGAGTAGCTTTGAACTTGAGACGAAATGACAGTTTTATGTTTGCGTCTTGTATTTCTTGCAGATTGCCTACTTGGAATGGTAGTTTTCTTTTTTAATTTTTGTTTGAAATTTCAAATTTTATTTAGGGTAACCTATTCAGTTTGGTAGTTTATGGAGCAAGAGAACAACAATTAACATTCCAATAATTTAGGTGAACCTTCCACTATTTCACAATTGTCTAAAGCTCTTGATAAGGAGCTTAAGTGTCCAAAATACCAATGTTGCCTAAAGAGCATAATGGAGAACTAAAAAAGTTTAGTATAGGAGAAAATAAAACACATGCATCCAAAAAAGGAACACCTAATTCAATGAAGGCAACATTCAAAGTTGGGAGGAAATCTTCGGATGGCAAAGCTTGTGAAGGGAAAAGAAACTGTGGGTACTTGAAAGGTACAGAAAAGGAATAGAAGAAATAAAAAGTAAAAGTTCCTTTTAAAACAAAAAAGAAATGTAACAAAATTTTAAAAAACATGTCAGAAAAAATATGTTAGCATTTAACTGATGGACGTCCAACTCTATTATTGATTCCGTCATTCTGGGTTTTTTTTTAACGTTAGACAAATGTTAAGGTTCATTTTAAATATTTTGCAAACATCAGGGGCCATTTTGTACACATTGAAACGTTACGAGCTAAATTAGACTTCAGTGTAAATAATTGGGGGCAAAAATGCTCTTTGGGCTTAAAAACAAACATTTTTTTAAATATATTCAGGAATGTTGTAGTAATAAGTTTTTTGTTCCTAATAAAAAAATTTGTCCTCATTCTTGTTCATCTTTTTCTCTTACAATGTTACCTTGATAACTACCCAATACCACTACCCCCTCAACATATGATTGTGTGGATTACAATATTAAATCTTGTTCAAGTTTGAAATAAAAAGAAATCAAATCATGGTTCTAACCAGCAAACCCTCAAAAATCAAACCATGTGCAAGCATTACAGATGTGGAACCATCATCAACCATATGATCTGTTCTAGTACCAGCTTGTCTCACTAATTTCACTCCAACATTCTCTAAAGGATCTTTTAATTCAATTTGCATAATTAACAATAACCAACATTTTATCTTTTTAGAAATTAAAAATTCCAAAAATTAAGGCGATGTTGGATATCGTAGGAAGTTGAAAAGGATTGATAATGAAAGTGGGAGGATGAAGATCAGTAATGTTTTGTAAAGTGTCACCCTTCTGATCAGTGATAGAGAAGGTGACAGATGACAGTATTTCAAATGCTAGCAGAGATTATATTTTGCTTTAAAAAGATAAGTTTTTCTAAATATTGAAGAAGACAGGTACAGTATTTGATAAAAAGGGATTAATTATGTTTAATTATTTTATTAAAAATTTAAAATATTTGTAGCTTAAGTATGATGTATGGGTCTATTATGTCACGTGCATGTCATATAGTATAGTGGACTCACATATTGATTCGAAATATTGAATTCATATGATATTAGTACTAACATGATGCATAACTTAATTCTATCTATTAAAAATTTATTTTATAAATTTTATATTTTATTATAGAATGTTCCAAAAAGTTAGAGTTCAACTGGTATAACTAGAATCAAAGTTGCACTTTTTGAAAAAGGATGATACTAATCTCTATCATCAGTACAAGAGAGGGACACGACAAACAAAAGAAAACCTTTTTACGGTTCTGTATAGAGTGCCTACTCGTACCTCGCTCTCCTTCTGCCGCTCCCCATGGTCATCTCGCTGGGAGCTTCTTCTCCTAATATAATCGTTTGTCTTTTCTGGTGGGGTTTTGGGAATCTTCCATTTGCTTCACTACGAGCCTGAAGTTTTCTCCTTTTTGGCTGATAAGTGAGTAACGCCTCCTCATTCCTCAACCCTTCACTTTGCCTTTTAGAAAAAAGTAATGCATTTTGACGGAGTTGAAAATCCTCATTGTTGCTTTTCTAAGCACACTGCCCTCCAATATTGTTGTTTTCAGCTTGTGCTTTATTTAGCTTGCAGTTTTTAGTTTCGTTTCTTTCCTTCAAAAGCAGGAGTCTTCCTTTGGTGGCTGTCAAGGGATTGAATGTTATTAAACCAAATTTGCGTCTTTTCTTTTCTTTTGGGATGGAGAGAATGAGACCCAAAAAGAGGAGAACGAGTAATCCTCCACCAATGATGATAGACATTAAAGAAGATGATCCGAGGTTGGCCAGGCGATGGAAGAGAAGGAGCATTGCCTCTCAGAGTTCTAAGATTAGTTTACGACGAATTAATGGTGTCAGTAGTTGTAATAATGCTTTAGCACAAGTCCCAGAAGTTAATTACATTCTAATTGAAGATGATGCTAATGGAAAAGAAGCAAATGTTGATTCCAAGAAGTTTTCTAGAAAGTGTGACCAAGCTCCAGTTAAAGCCTCCTCATGTGAGCAGGTCCAAAGTGGCGAAGGCAAAGAAAGAGGAAAATCTGCAGATGTTGATTCCAGTGCGGATCTGGTTGGTGTTGCTTGTGGATCACTTGACTGCATTAATGTCGATGAATATGTTGTAGCTGAAGGAAATTCAATTGCTTCTAGACGTGTGATTCATGATGTTCATGATGATACTCATAATGATAATGCTGATGATGACATGGATCCTCATTACAAGATTTTCATTAAGAAGCTGAGAGAAAATGGAAATTCTTATTTTTCAGAGCCTCTTGTGAGTGATGGAGTGATGGACATTATTAGTTATGACACATATGATGAGCAATATGGTAGTGGCATTGTAGAGAATACAAAGACAATGGTAAATTTTCAAATGAATAACCAAAGAAAGGAGAGTGATGCCAGGAGTTCTTCTAGGAGACGGAAAGTGGAAACTCAAAGGACTTTGAGGAACGTTCCTGGCAGAGGAGTAAAAAGTTCAGTGGCCGAAGAAAAGGTGAAAGGAAATGTAGGAGATCCTATTTTGTGTGAACTTAAAGACAATCTTAGGACTAGGCCACTACCGGAGGTTGTTGATTCAATTAATTCCAAATTTAGTGAACAGAATTTGGCCGTGGTAGATTCAACATACCAGAACTTTCTGAATGGTGTGAAGGTCGAAGGAAGTCATTTTGTTTTTACATTTGAAAATGGAAAAGAAATTATATGCCTAAAGGATGAAGAGAGTTCAATGGATTCAGAAGTAATTGAAATGGATGTTGATCCATTCTCTGATGAAGCCCACACCCCGTTTGTAACCTCAAAATACAGATTTGTATGTATCACTTCCTGGTCAAAGTTTTTTCCTCTTTCTTTTCTCTTCCTTCCTTAAAGGCTGTTATCTATTGCTAAAAGTATTTCATTTCATGCTTTATGGCTGGTAATATTATTTTTTGCATTTTGTGTTCATTATTAATTCTGCTTCAAGGACGAAGGGGATGGGTGCATCGAAAATTCTGTCAGAAAAAGTTGTTTGCAGTTTAGGGAGGGAGTTATGGAAGTCCTCAGAAAGCCATTTGATGAGAAGGAGTATCATGATCTTTTTGTTGAAGCTACTCTTGAAAGGAAGATGGCTCGTGACAAGCAACTGCGTAGTGGGCCAAAACAATTTCAGCTCCCTGGCCGTGGAAAGTCATATCTCGATCAGCACCGTGGTATTCCTTTTATTAGCAAGTGCTTTCTCTCAATTGTGAATGTTTTCGTGTATATAGCATGCATGTAATCAACCAGCCAAACTATGTATATTCAAACTAGTATGTTAATAGGTCCTTTACATTTTGATTGGATCCTTATCATCTTTGTCAACAGGATAGCTCATAGGATTTCCTAGGACATGATTGTTGTAGAAACTCAATAGTTCTGTGTGCCTTATCCATCATGTGGCTATATTTGCTTTAAATTTTAAGGTTACCGCCATTTTCATTCAACTGTTTGACGATGCCATTTGACTTAACATATGCAGTTATCTTCCATCCATTAAGACGTGGTTGAAATGTTTAATTTATACATATGTAGTGTATAGTGGATTTCATTTTGAACGTTAATGTTCTGTGAAACCTTGTAGATCTTGCAGAAAAAATTGATTCCTTTGGAAATAGTAAGCCTAAAGTCTTGAACCTCTTGCGTGGATTCTTCTACTATTTGCAGGTAAGTTTTAGTGCATATATCTATTTTCTTTCATTTTACAAAGCACCAAGCCATTCTGGTTTTATATCTATGTGATAATCATCATAGCAATCCTATTAATGCACCAAAATAAAATGCCAATTGCCCAACTTGTTGGACTGCCCGTTCAACAGAAATGTTGACTCTATTTATGCAGAGTCTCTGTTACTTTCTGGCTTGTCATCATGAATTAGTTTTAAGTAGGATCATTACACGCCTCAAGAGCATATTTATAGTTGGTTTCACCTGTTTATGCTTGTAAATCTTTCATTAGTACCAGAATGTTGTTGACACTTACCTCACATTTTGTGTAGAATGTGGCTCATAATGGAGTGTTTCAACCGTGGTTGGAGCCATCATGTTTGGAAGTGCTGCCTCAGTAACTAGTTTGACTTGATCTCTAAGATTTCAATTCCTGATGACCAGAATATTAAATATGCACTCAACTGTTACACAACTAGCATAGCCTTACTGCTAAGCATTTTATATAATTCAACGTTTTGGTTGCCTATAGAAGCAGGTCATCTAGTGAACCTGAAATTGTCACCCTTCTGAGTCTGCATATAAATATTTGTCTATTTTGATGTTCTCTTATAAGCATGAATCTTACAGATTTGTTTCTTGGAGCTGATCATAATCATTAGGTAGAATACGAGGCTTCCCCATGCTAAAGTTAAGTACCCTAGCGTTCATGTTGTACTTGATTTGCCCATCATATAGCAGCTTCCTGATGTAGTGCTCTATGTCTGAACCAATCAGCCTCAGCGTATACTCTGTTAATGGTGCACCCTGATTTCACATAAAGTTTAATGTTCAGCCAGCTGAAACAGGGATCCGTGCAACTTCCAAAATTCGAAGTTAATGGAATATAGACTTTTGGCCGTACATGTGCATTTTGAAATCAGAACAAGTAAATCTTCTGCCAACTTTATGCGCCCCAGTAAAATTTCAGCACAAGAATGGCCTACCACTAGTATTTAAGGGTGATGCTTTGAAACAGGGTGGGTTACGGCTAGCTTTAAATCTCGACATCAGCTAGAGGATAAGAGTTAAATTTGCTTACTCAAAGAAATGGGCTATAACACACTAAAGTGTTCTTAGACCCACTTCCAGGCCTAGAGTAGAACATAGATTCGTTAGCTGTTACAAGGCAACAATCGACATCATTTTACCTCGTAGTGATCCACCAGCTCCTGGAAGTAAGAGTAAACCAATGCGCAACTCTCATCGGTCCACACGAACTCATTGGTAGGATCAAGGATAAGGGTAAGCTTATCCATTTGAGTCTGATCGAACTCCCATGTTTCAGGGTCGATGTATGCAGCATAGATTCTAACGTGCCGGGTAACACTGCTCAGCCATTGCCCTCCATACTCTCTGCTCATGTTCTTGCTCTTGACGTTTGTTTGGGGCTCCACTGGTCTTGGCTGTGTCCGTGGCTTCATAGTCTCACTCTTGGAATCTTCTTTTAGTCGTGAATCCATCTTTGAGTCTCCTTCTTGGACTTCTGCTTGCTGTTGTGCTGAAATATAGAATAACTTTTTCCTTATTACTTCTCTTCTGCCTCCAAGCCAGCCTAATGTAGGGAAACTTGAAAAGCCCATGTAGTAGGAAGCTGCTGCCATGGTTGAGTTTATCAGTAGAAGTTACCTTATGGAAGTTTAAATTCTGTAACTTGAGTTTTTTCAAGTGCCCAAGTTATTGGAAGGTCTTTCCAAGGCCAATAATTTCAGGTCCATCAATTTTTGTGGATAAGATAGACTCGTTTAAACGGAGGTGAGGAGCCTATGTGGTGAGCAGTAGCAACGAATAAGCTACCAGCCACCAGTCGTAACTTGTTCTGTCCATTTGCACTTCAATCACGCATGCTAAAACGACTACGATCATCATTTTCTTTTATGTTGACTATTAGAAATTTCCATTGATTACTTATGAACTATCTTTGGGCATAACCAAGTTTTGATGATTAAAGATATATCAATTGAGATACGTAATCAATTGAAGCAAATTCAACAAGTTAAGCTAAGTCAACTCGGTCATAAATCTAATCATTTTTTTGTGCAAATATGTCTCAATTCTCCACCACTTATTATCAGTCTTTAACAATTACTATAAATTTGCTTATTAAGTGATATATACAGAATTGAAGATACTCTATTAAGATGTCTAAAATCATTTTTTGAAACTTGTTCAAGATCATATAAAAGTATACGATGATTGGAGTCTCATTTTTTTGTGCAACAAATCCTGAATCTAATATTTTTATATTCATAGTCCTAAATAGGCTCTTTTTATCCATAGTCTCATGTATTTCTACAACATTACATGAAATCCTAAATCACATTATGATCTCAAATTGGAAACTTTTATGTCTGAAGTATGTAAGAAGGATTATAATATTAAATTAATAGCTTGATTATAAGGATTACATCATGGCAAAAAAGGAAGAACAAGTTTGAATAAAAGAGAAGCTATCCAAAAATCATCTGTTACTTAGAATTGGTATAAAATCATCTTCTGCAACACAGAAAAAAAAATCATTTTAGTAATATATACATAAACAATTAGAGAGGAATTAGTTATCCAATTGACAAATTGTTTTTACCTCAAAAAATTTTTAATGTTAGGAAAAATTCACCAGTTACATTCCTCCATCTCATTCCTTTTCTTTTTAAACATCTTCATCATTTCTCTTATAAGAATCATAAGCATTGTGAGATTGTCTTGTTCATAGACTCCTTTATGTATTATACATTGAAGCTCTCACAACGATTGTTCAACAACTTATCACATTTTAATCTAGCATTATGAGTTTTCATCTACCATTTATTCATTACTATTTTATCCAACCATTCATAGATTATTTTTTCAATCCATTCTAATTGTTTCGTTAAATTTTCAAGACAAATATTAAAAATAAGCATGCCTTGAACTATCATTCGGTCCATTATTTCAATTCATAATAGTCTGACCCTAAAAAAAATAAACTACGTTAACATACTAGTTAATTGTACTTAAAATAAAACAATCATATACCTTTCAAAATAATTGAAGGTATATGATCTTGTTGCATTCCACATTGTATCCTTTATAAATTTAGGAGGCGCTTGGTTCATAGAGGGCAATGAGAATGAGAATGAGAATGAATATAGTGAGGAATGAGAATGGATATAATCATTATAATTATGATGGTTGGTTAAGATGAAGGAATGATTAC
>JANKOD010000006.1:10423492-10446321 GCA_026284645.1 Erythroxylum acuminatum | reverse complement strand
AGAGTCGACCCGAGGTTGCATCCTGTATTGCAATCCTTGGTATAAATTTTATTTGACCGGTTTCCAAGGATCAATCTTAGAATTGAATGATAAGCCGCGATCAGTCATTAATTGAATCAATGACTAATGGTGGAGAAATAATATAATTGGACTCAAAATAGAGTAGACATTAATTCAATACTCTATGTCTAATCAGAACATTATATGATGAAAGGATTGAGTTATTAAAAAAATCATGCACGAAAAGGTTAGTCAAAACCACTTTGACATATCTAAATATTTATGTAGTCATGATGTGTTGCTAGACCCCAATCTTGATATATAGATATAAGTTGTTTAATTAGAGAATTAAAGGTAAATTAAAGGAGTTTGATTATCTAATCATAAATATGATTTATGGTTGTATCTATTACCAACATATTTGGGAATCTAATGGGTCAAACATAAAGAGTGGGTTGAAGAGAGCAAAGATATTTTAATCAAGTTAGACTTGATTGCAAAGTTTGAGAAACTTTATGATTAAATATGAAATATTTAATAAATAAGGATCAATATAAGTTATTGGATCTTATTTGTGCATAATTTGTATTTAATTAGAATTATTTGTAATTCTAATTAAAGTTTAATTGAAAATAGATTATATTTTTAATTAAATTACCAAAATGTCTAAAACCCTATTATAAATAGGCTTAAACTATAATAGTGCTAGCAATCCTTATTTAACCCTCTCTATAATAGTTGTAGATTTCTCTTAACTGATTCTGCAGATACAATTAAAGTCTGAACATTTGTGCAGCTATAGTAGTTGAGATGAGCTAGTTTTATAAATGATTCATGGGATATGGCAAGAATATGACCAGGCTTTGAAATAAGGTATAAATTAAGATTCATGCTTTATTATGATTTAATTGTTAATCATTTTATAAAATTAAAGTGTTCTTGGTTTTTAGGAAATCAAAATAAGAAAAAGTTTCATAATTATTCCACTGTAGTTGGGAACAAATCTCTTCCCGATTTTTTAACAGTTGTATCAAAGTTAACTTTAATTTTATGATTTCATTAAATTATTTTATTGTTATTAATCGAAACTTGCAATTGAATTTTCAATATGATTGATAAATTATTTTAAAGTTAAACAAATATACGAAATTAGTTTCATTAATAGTAAAACAAAAAAAAACCTAAGCTACAATAAATCCGAAAAGTTCAAATTTACAAGACTTAGAAAATGGAAATTAAAAGTTCCAAAACAATGAAAGAACAAGATAAATTTTTTGGTTTTAGGTTGTGTGACTTCTGGTTCAGAATAAGCTGGTTGTGCCGAAGATGGTTACCACTATTGGAGACAGCAGTTGGTTGCACCAAAGATGGTTGTCACTATTGGAGCTTGCAGCAGTTGGCAATGACTAGTAAGGGAAGGAAAGACTACACATGCATTGGTTGACAACAAATGTCGCAGAATGTTTCGAATTAAGGAAAAGTAAATTTCAATGAAATTAGAAATAGTTTTGGAATTTAAGTTGTGTGACTTCTAGTTTGGAATAAGCTAGTTATGCTGGAGATGGTTACCATTGTTCGAGATAGTAGTTGGCTGCACTATAGATGGTTGTCACTATTGGAGCTTACAGCAATTGACGATGACTAATCAGGGAAGGAAAGACCAAAAATGCATTGGTTGACAACAAATGTCGTAGAATGTTTTCGAATTAAGGAAAAGTAAATTCAAATGAAATTATAAATAGTTTTCTAATTGGATTAGAATATTTTACTTATATAATTTTAGAAAAAGGAGCTTCCTAAATTATATTAAGTAAAAAGCATAATTTATTGAGCTATCTTCTCCTCCTTTTAAATATCTAGGCATCCTAATCAATCCTAGTAAGCCTAAATTCTCAAATTTTGTTCCTTTGATTGATAAACTTAAAGCTCTAATCAATGCTTGGCAAAACAAATATTAGTCTCTTACGAACCGATTGCTTCTCATCAATTTTGTTCTTAATAGTATGCATCTATATTGTTTTACTCATTTGGTTCTACCGAGGAGAGTCACCAGGGAGATAGATAGACTACTAAAAGCTTTCCTGTGGTCTGGAAAAATTGAAAATGGGAAGCAAGCCAAGGTGATATGGAGTGACATCACTATATGGGATCATCCTGATTGCTCAAATGTAGAAAGTAATGCTTGGAAAATGGTTATGGAGACTTTACACTGACAAAAAAGCTATGTGGATTAAATGGATTAATAAGTACCATCTCCGAAATCAAAATTTATGGTAGCTAGACATTTCCGGAGAATTCTTATGATTTTTCAATCATTTACTTAGTTTGACAAGTATGTTCCACCCGCAATCAAACAAAGGTTAGGGGATGGAGAGGATTTATAGTTATGGTTTGATAATTAGAGCAATCATAGTCATTTTATCTAGAGACCTAATCTTTCTAGCCTCAGAAATAGAATCCCTCTCAATGCTAGAGTATCTATGCTCATCCAAAATGGAGACTAGGTTGGCAATTTTAGAGGCTTACACTTATTGTCAAATTATTTGGCTAACATTCTTATAGGACTGAGGAAGGATAGCATAGCCTGGCATCCCCACTCCAGTGGTACTTTTAACAATAGATCTTGTCACCAGGTACTAAGGAAGGATAGCATAGCCTGGCATCCCCACTCCAATGGTACTTTCAACAATAGATCTTGTCACCAGGTACTAGTTAGTCAGTTTGACGTGGTTCCCTGATTCAACGTTATATGGACGCAAAATCTAAACCGTAAAGTTGCTGCGTTCACTTGGCTAGTGACCAAAAATAGGCTTCAGACCAAGGACAAATGGTTTGGTGCCATTGACCTCAAATGCGTACTCTGTAAGTTGTTGAATAAGAGTAGAAATCATTTATTTTTTATTGTAATTACATAAAAGCAATTTGGAACATAATTATAGTCATATTACAATTACCTAGATATACCTTCATGTAGATGGAAACCTTGAATTTTCTTATCCATTATACCACTCACGGTACAGTAAATGACATGATTATCAACACTACTTTTCATACTATTATCTATTCAATTTGGAGGGAAAGGAATCGGATGATATACAAGGGTGTTAAAGAGAGCCAATAACAGCTTGTGGAACATATAGTCAATTGGATTAAAGCTGCCATTATTGCCAATTATCAACAATGCTTTGTTAGTTATGATCTAAAACTGATTTGGTCGTTATAATGCTTTATGTTAATGATACTCTATATTTTGGTTAGTGAGTTTTTATTTTGTAGCAGATATATGATTCATTGTAATGGTTGTATATAACTTTTGTTAAATTAATATAATTCTATTTTAGCTTTTAAAAAAGAATAATTTAGTAAAATTTATTTTCAATTAAATTTTGTTATAGGAGTCAAAATAATTGAAAATACTTTCCAATTGGATTTGAAATTTTTTTCAAATCAATTTAAGTTTCTATTTATAATATAAATTTAGTATATTTAGGAATCAATGAGTTTAATATGATTAAAATTTTCTAAGGGTTGGAAATATTATTTTAGATTATGAAGATCAACAACTACAATCAAACAAAACTTCATATTTAATGCATATAATTTGACTATGAGTGCATAGTTGCATGTTCGAATAAATGTTTGATATATTATGCATATTGAATTGTATGTTTTATATGTATGATATTTTACATGGAATTTTCTGTTTGATGAGATGAACAAACTTAAATCCCTCATTAAAATATTAAGTATGTGTTTTCAACATGAATGTTGCCTTCCATTATTATAAGAATAAACCAGAGTTTTGTTTATTATTAGGCTTGTTAAGCAAACTCAAGGTTGCTTTAACCTAGATATAATTGGTCTTATGACAATGGGTTCTACTTAACTAAATTTGTGTGATTTGGATGAGAAAACTCATGATCACGTAATTTAGAGGCAGGGTTAAGAAAAAATATTAGATATATTTTGGAAAAAGTTGTTACCTAACAGATCTAAGAGTCATATAAGATATGATTGATAAAATTGTTATCTACCTAATTCAAGGTTAGTTGGTTTGTTGAGCAAACTTAAAATCAACTAAATTTGAATGGGATCCTAGCCCACTAGAAAGATTAGAGTAATCTTTTTGAAAAATAGTAAGGGCTATTATTTCGAATAAAATAGTGGGAGTAACCAAATACATGATTAAAGTCCTAATCTCATTTGGTAGTCATGGCATATAATCAATTACTTGCTTTTATTACATTTATATTTTGTTCTAATTGGAATCTTGTTTAGTATAGTTGGTACTATAAGTTAATGAACCAAATTTCTTAGACGTAGGATTATGTTTGAGAAGAGTTCTAAAAGTTTGAACAGAAAATTATATGCCCATTATGTAATTTTACCGTAATCCCTATCGAGGATTCACTGACAAAGTTTTAGAGATACATGAAAATCATATAGATGAAAAAATGTGTTGACATTTTAAGTTGAATAATGTCCCATAAATTTGAATGACAAAATGCAATATGTACGTCAACTCCATGATAGCAAGATATAAGAGATTGCATTAAGTATAGCTAAAAGATAAAGTACCTTGATAAAATTGTTTCACTTAATTTAGCTTACTAAAAGCATAATTGTGGACTACAATTAAAAGCATTTGTTGTAAAAGAAATGATTGCATGACTTTTCTTGCCTATATGCAATATAATAGAGATCATTTATATTTCTACTCCATGCTTATGAGTATATAATACTTAATTAAGATTCAATATTATTATAATGTTCAATGCATGATAAAAAATAGATTGTTAAGCAAAAGTAGTTGATTTAAGTTTATGCAAATAATTTTTGTCAAAGGAGACTTATGCTTAATATAAATGGCATGAATACAAAGTTGGATAATCATAAAGTTACATACAAGGATATATCTATCTTTTTGATTATGAATCATGTGAAACTTGTTAAGTTGAAGAATAACCAAGTCAATCTTTAGTGAAAGAATGATGATGGTATTGAATTGTTAAATTTATACATTTAGTGTATTATATAGAATAAAAATTCACAAAAGGATGATAATTATATTTCATTATATTACTAATGACTTTATATGATATAGTCATACGTATTAAATGAAATATTGATTTAAAATTTTGAAAAGTTAAAATTGTTTAAATATAATTAGAAATTAAGCATTGAGAATGCTGAAGCACTTCGATGAGATTGTTGTGGTGAGTTTTAAATTTTTAGTTATCTATAGGGAATGAGATTCTCTGATAAATACCTTCATAACAAAATTCCTTAAAAGTATAGATTTATGTAAGGAGGACAATACAGTATGAGATATTGTATGATGCACTATTATTTTTCCTATAGTAATGCCTAGTATAATTGTAACACACCACTACCATAGAGCATATGCCCAAACATCCGGAGGACATCCAAGAACATACCCTATGAGAATAGCATGTTAGAGCAATCATATTCACGTATTATGGCATCACAGAAACACAAGTATTTGAAAAGACTAAATTTCCTCATTTCATTCACAAAAATAAGCTTACTTTGTCATTACATTCCATATTCCATATATTTATATTACAAAAAACATTTGAGAGTTTACTATTCTATACAAAATGTCTAACATGAAATGGAATGCTAACAGAAACATTCTAACTAAACTCCTCAGACATCAACTAACCAGACCTTTGAGCTATTCTTGTTTCCAAAATTGACAATACTAGACTGCTACTAGATTGCCTTAGAAGCTAGGTCTCCTCAGTACCTAAAAATCGACATTGCAATTTTAATGAGTTTGTGAACTCAGTGAGTGAACCATTATCGATGTGCTCATTCAAAATAGAACATAAACATCACAAGTATATAACACAGTTCAGACAGTATCTCACATCATTCAGAATCAAATCCCATATATCACATCATTCAGAATTTAGTACTTGATCACAATATACATTATATTTCAATAAGTCCATTATAAATACAAACATTGTATATCATTATATCAACTCAATTTAGTCATTCTTTGCAATCATTCACATGGCACATGTAATGATATAAATATGCAAATGCATATAAGGCTGCACTTTTATTTTTATTTTGTTATGACCGAGTGCCTATTTTATTGTACCATATCCGTTGTAGATACTAAGATCGTTTCATTTACTATCCCGTACCCATTGTGGATATCGGGCTCATTAATCATTGAGCCTGTGGTTCTTGGTGCACATTTCCTGAGCTTTAAGCTTTTTTTCACGTTGGTCATTTAGGTCACAACTCCTTTATTTGATCATGTATATTCATGTGATGGAATGCATCATTTCACATAATATGCTATCAATAACTTTCATTCAGTGTGCACATTCATTTAGTATATTCCTCAGATTTGAGTCCAGCATTCAATATACAGTTGAGAACACCTTTTCCATATTCACATACAATTCGAAAGCACTTCCAATAAAATCTCGAATATCAAACTCCTCGAACCAACAATGTTTGAAATTATCACAATCATATCAGTAACAATTCAGTAATTGACATTAATCAAAACAATTCAATCATAGTGAGAAAACATCTAGGTTAACTCATAGTACGCTCCAAATAGCTATTGCCTTGACGATCCAGCAATGTCTGGATATGGACGCTCAATTTGTGCTTCTATATCATGAAATACACACATATTTACACATTACTATCTTGTTTAATCAAATGAGTACTCGATCATACACATGCATTTGTGTTATGTTCATTATATGCTCAATTGACTATCCCGGGTATGTATCCTTATTCACAAGTCTTGATCATTCATTCATCAGAGCTTGTATATATCTAGTTTGTAATTAGGTTTATGCGTTAAATTTGGTTACCCTCAATTCATCAATCGTACATTCATCAATCATTTCCTAGCATTATATATTCACACAATTTCCCAATTCTCATTCAATCATATCTATTCCATTACTTATATCCTTTGGATTACATTGCATTCATAAGAAAATCTTTATACCATTAACAACTCATACTTTCCAAATTCATATACATTGATATCAAACAATCTATTCCTTAATTTATAACCTCAATTAATAACTTAAACTTATCAAACACTTAATCACTTAATCAAGCAACTTTCTAGGTTCATTTCAAGCCCCAATTATGTCCTAATGCTCCAAAGTAAAGCAACTTACCGTTATATGGTTTAACCATCACACAAAACATTTTTCTTTCACTTCAAAGCATTGCTCATGATCATGGGAAGGAGCTTATGTAGCTCCCACGATCGTGGCATAGGTAAACCGAAGGTATTCCTTCATTTTCCTTCAAAAAAATTTTCCAACTTTTAACATCTTCATACCAAATTCAACACATCTTCATCATAGTCCATTACTTATTCCTCAATTATACCTTAATTATACTTCAAATACTCATCAATTCCATATCTAATTCCAATTCAAATCATTCATTTGGTAGCTCACAAATTATGGTCTTTTATGCATCAAAATTAAAACAGACACTATCATTCATTGATCATACATGTAGTCCTAGTTCTTTTCCATTTCAAGATCATTATATTAGCACCTTTCTTTAACTTAAAATCACCTTCATTATGCCTCAAAATACAATCTAATTTATCCATAAAACAACCTATAACTTTTGGTTTTTTTATACATCAAGAAACAAGCATAAAAGTGTCCAAGTTCATACATCATATTCCAGCACACTTCATCATCAACATCATATACAATCCATCCCAATTCAATCATCATAAACTTTCTATTACCATATGCCATAAAGATCAATCTTTTACTTACTAGTCTAGCTCAAATTCCAACTCAAAGATCAAGCTAATTCAGCTCTCCATGCATGCAAAATCATCACAAATTGTTGGTTTTCAGCTAGAATAAAGGATAATAATAATCTGATTCTTTAGCTATCTTGTGAAGGTTAAAAGGCATGGATTATTAGTGTATCAATTAGACACAAACATAGACAAAACACAGAGATGTAAAGGTGAGAGGATTTCAGTGGTGTGAGAAGAAGAAATGAACAAAACTGATTTTACTCCTGCAGAAGCTTAACACCTTAGGTGCTAGGTGTCACCTTATTACCATGACATATGTCCCTAAGCATGTAAGTCATTTGTCCCTTCCTTAGGCTGCCAATTGTCACCAACATGTTAGGCCATTGTAACTCCATGATCAATTCCATTTGTCAATTAATTACCTATGCCAAATGTCACTCAGTTATCTATGCCAAATGTCACTCAATTATAGGCTTAGTCATCCTAATTTTTCATATTCTATTTGCCTTATCACTTGGCATTTTTACTAGACTAAATATACATTTAAATTCATCAAATTTTCAATTGTAACAATTAATTCCAAATTTAGTACTTATAACCAATCAAACCAAAATTCAAGACATAAGCAATACACAATTCACATCATGATCATTTTAACCCTTTCATACCCCAAAATATGTCAATTGAGTGCATATATTATCTTTGCAATGTGTACTAATTCATAATCCATGTTTGTATGCTAATGATATGCATGTGAATGAAAAGCATTTCATGAACTCTCAATGATATGACTCATATGTAAAATTCTAAGGCTCTAACCCTTAATATGGAAAACAGGCTATTACAATAATGACTTACCTTTAATAGTTCCAATTAGCAAGATTTCATATTAGATATGTAATGCTAAGTCTTTGGAAGAGTCAAAGTTAATGAT
Source organism: Erythroxylum acuminatum (assembly GCA_026284645.1). NCBI lineage: Eukaryota > Viridiplantae > Streptophyta > Magnoliopsida > Malpighiales > Erythroxylaceae > Erythroxylum > Erythroxylum acuminatum. Next base: position 10,437,586 of record JANKOD010000006.1, on the reverse strand, counting down.
TTAAGGATGTGATGCTTAGTTATAGCATGTATTATGCACTAAGTTTAGAAATAAATTGGGTAATAAAAGGTTATGAGATATCCAAAAGGTTGGATATAATCTTACAAACCTATTAAACAAATTGTTTATTTCAATGTATACTTATAGGAGAATGGTTCTCAAAATAAGTAATAAGAATAAGATGAAATTTGAAAAGTTCAAATCTCATAATAATACATCCAATTAAACAAGTGGCTTTGTTGATACATTTGATGTATAGTTGAAAGGATATGAGATATTGAAAGATTCACTTTCATGATTAATTTAAGAGTTTTTTATTTAATTATGAATTTATCATGTCTACAAGAAGGTTAGTGGGAATATAGTTATCCTCTTCAGTGGGAGTATATAGTAACATATTGCTCACAAAAAACAATAATTCTAATTTTCAATTGATGAAAATATAATTGTCCAAGAACAAATCTTGTTGGATATAAAAGGTAATAACTTAATCTTGGGAACTAGAATTATAAAGATAGATTGGAAGTTGTTTACATATGCTAAGTCCAAGTATATAGGTAATGTAGTAAAGATGTTTAATATTTGAGATATCAGATACTTGTGAAGTATTAAAGATATCAATTATTCTATGTATAAGTTGATACTTGAGTTCAAGGTTATATGAAATTTAATTTTATAATTAAATCCTAGTTAAGGACAGTAATATACTATGACACATTAGAGATATTGGGCATGAAGAAGGAGCTAAGACCTTATCAAAGATCCAAGGATGTATTTAGGCAAATTTTCTTAATTATGAAGATAATTAAGATGAAAGATGCAAAATTTAGGTAAGTACTCACTGTAAAGAATCTTGTAAAATTCTCTCACTAAGCCATTATCCCAACAATAACATAATCTTTATATGATGATATGGTATATGATACTTAAACTATTAGCTTAGTGTAGATGGGAGATTGTTAGTTTATGTCCTAGAGCCAATCAGTTGGTTATAGTTTAGAAAATAATTTAAAAGAAATTCTTTATATGTTACATATTTAGATGTATATGATAAAGTCCATAAGATAAGTGATCCTTTGACTTGAGATCTCCAATGTTATTTTACATAGGGATTGCTAAGTTTTGATACCACTTATGACCAGGTCTAGTCAAGGATGGCTAATTCAATAGTCATTAGATGTAGCATTAACTATATAAAGGTAGTTGTGTGATCAAGATAAGATTCATCACCCTAAAGTAATTAGGGAGATGTTCTATTGTTTTTTTTTATTATTGATTCCGAAAATCATTGGCTAAGTGAAATGACATTTTGTAAATAGTTTACAAATGTTATTAATTGAATCAGTAGCTAATGGTGAAGAACTAATATGATTGGACTTAGAATAAAGTAGACATTAATTTCATGTTCTATGTCTAATAGGAATATTTTATGATTAAAATATTGAATTATACAAAAAAAATATGCATGAAAAAGTTAGTCAAAACCACTCTGACATTCCTAAATATTTAAGTGGTTATGATGTGTTACTAGATGCCAATCTTGATCTGGTGAATATAAAATTTTTAATTAGAGAATTAAAATAAAGTAAGGGAATTTAATTTAACTAATCCTAAATATAATTTAAGGTTGTCTTTTATATCCATTGACAACATGTTTGGGAACCTAATTGATCACACATAAAGAACGAGTTAGAGAGAGCAAAAATATTTTAATTAAGTTGGATTTGATTGTAAAGTTTGAGAAAATTTTATGATTAAATATGAGATATATAATAAATAAGGATCAATATGAGATATTAGATCTTTTTTGGACATAATTGGTATTTAATTACAAAATTTAATTATGAGATATGTATTGTTTCGCATATATTCTAAATTTGAATATGAACGATGGGTTGGATATGATAAAAGAAGCAAAGATTTTATTTAGAATAGTATAGTATCTTGGAGTGCAACACCTAAAAAAGTTGACAAATTTGAAGAACTACATGAAAACTACACATTCTGAGTACTATACAATATGTTGATGTGTTTACTAGTCTAAGACAAAGAGATTCTCAGTATGCTTGCATGCCTATAGAAGACCAATGTGAGTTGGCTAGAGAACATTGTAAGAAGGTGGAATTATTTGATAATGCGACTGATTTGTTCTCAGGAACAAAATATCTACCGTACTGTTGTATAAAGAAAGCTTTATCTGATTGGATGTTTGATTTCAATTAGGTTGTTTAGGTTATAGTAGAGCATATGATGAAGAAGCTAAATTCTTATTGGTATATAGTTGGACATATTTTTGCAATCTTATTTGTTTTAGACCCAAGATACAAGATGGAGGGGGTTAATTTTATACATAATGTGTTGTATGGTAATTGAGCTTAAGAACATATAGGTGTCATTAAACATTGTTGTTCAGCTCCAGCCTTAGTTTTAGGTTCAGGCTCATCTTCTAAAAGCAGTTTGTTACTTTCACTTACAAAATTCATTAAAGAAAAAAGGGTAGGAATTCATACAATATAATGGTGTTAGATAAATATTTAACAGAAGATTGTGTGGCCGAAGTTGAAGGTTTGCAGTTCAATGTATTATTATGGTGGAAGAATTATGGAAATAGTTTTTTTATCATGCAAGTAATTACATGAGACCTATTAGCAACTCCATCATCTATTATTGCTTTGGAGTTTGCTTTTAGCACTAGTGGTTAGGTTATTAGTCCTCATCATGCTCAACTTTATTCTTGTACTATGGAAGCTCTTATGTGTGCCCTAAGTTGGTTAGATGGTAAAGATATCGAGGGTAAACTCTTTTCTATTTAATATATCATTTTCATCTATTTTTTTATATTATACCTTATATTATTTTTTTAATTTGTATACTAATACAACCACTTGATAAAATATTTGATGATGAAGATATATTTAATTATTTATTAATTATGACCATATGCTTATTATTCCTTTAATTTTAATATTACTGTACTAAATATGATGTTTCTATATACAAAAGAAGTTATGCAAACTATTGATGATCCTAACTGCAACAATTAACTACTCTCTCTTCTCTCCACTCTCTCCAATCTCAGTGTCTCACAGTCCTAAACTCCCAGTCCAAAATACTATTTCATGATTTTATCTTGAATTTTTGTAAATTATATCATTTAAAAATTTCAACAATCATTTATGAAAATTACGTCATCAATTAATGAATTTTGTTCTTATCATCAATTAATTGAATTGATCACTTTAATTATAATCTTTTTCTTTCATTTCCTATAGTCATATCCTCCTTCATTAATGAATTTGGTTTCATCTTATTTATTTAATCAATGTGTTTACATTTTATATATCCATTCATTATAAAATCTCAATTTTTATTAATCAATTAAAATTCATAACTTCAATTAATTGAATTGATCACTTTAATTATAATAATTCATAACTTCAATTAATCAAATTGATCACTTTAATAATAATCTTTTTTTATTTCCCATAATCATATCCTCTTTCATTAATGAATTTGGTTTCATCTTATTCATTTTATCAATATATATATACGTTTTATATATTCATTCATTATAAAATCTCAATTTTTATTATTCAATTAAAATTTGTAAATGCAATTAATTTAATTGATCACTTTAATTGTAATCTTTTTCTTTCATTTCCTATAATCATATCCTCCTTTATTAATGAATTTGGTTTCATCTAATTAATTTTATCAATATATATACATTTTATATATTCATGCATTATAAAAGCTAATTTTTTATTAATCAATTGAAATTTGTAACTTCAATTAATTTAATTGATCACTTTAATGATAATCTTTTTTTTAATTTCCTATAACCCTATCTTCCTTCATTAAGGAATTTGGTTTCATCTTATTTATTTTATTAATCAATTGATATTCATAACTTTAATTAATTAAATTTTTATATTATATTTTAAATTAAATATATTTCTATTAAAATTTTCAAAAAATTAGGAAAAAAGTTAGGCCAACCCGAGCCTGATCGATCTTGGGCCCAATAAGCCTGATTGGGATCAAGCCTTAGCACGACCCATATGGCCTTATCGAGCCTGGATTCGGACTTCGAGTCAGGCTTGGATCCCATTCTTTATGACTGGGCCGAGCTCAAGCCCTTACTGGCCTGATGACACGCACCAAATATGTGTGACCATTGTGACCAGTTGTCCGCATGCATGGGGCCATATGCTAGACAGTTGGACCCTTTTGGTGCCTATTTCTTCGCGTAAGAGATTGCTATATCCTACTGCTCCCACTAGCTACAGAACATGCAATTTTTAACAACTAAATTTGGTAATTTTTTTGCCCTATTTCAGTGACTTTCCTTTGAAAAATCACTAGTGATTGGATTTTTTGTGTGCCTTTTTTCCTTCTGTTCTCAAACATAAACCAAATCAAGCAGAGAAATTATAAAATCTTTATTTGATTCGTACAATCACATGTTAAGCATGACACAAACTTTATTGATCGGTCTAAGATCAACTATAACTTGTACAAATAAAGATGATACAATGTACTTATTTTGTTATCTATCTCTGTTTGAGTAAGTTATTGAAAACTTAGAGCAAGCTAGTCGTCATTTGAAAATGGTATTTTAGATTTATATTTAAGGACTAACCTTAATGTGGAAGTACTGGATCGATTTGTTGATTGCTAATCTTCGTTTTACGGGTGGCTACTAGAGTCACCGATTAATCCACGTCCCAAACTCTAAACCTTTAATGATTGCTTTTTGTGAGAAAGTATAAAGAGAGTTTCTAAGAATATAGGGAGAGATTTTTCAGATTTTTTTTTATATGAGGACGATAACCGTCGGAAGTTACTTCTTGTGTAACTTCCAACAGGTATTGTAACTTATAATCGTCTTTAACGAAAGTGCTCTAAATTAAACGATATCAAAAAAATATTTCTGTATTTTTCTTACTATATAAAGAATTGTATTTTCATGAAATTACTTAATTAGGTAGCAAGAGACCTAATAATTGTTTATAGTAACTTCATTGAACTTCCTTTTAATTTATACCGATAAATTTAATTTTTTTCTTGAACTTTGTCTCAATAAAATTATTTATAAGTCACTTTATGCCGGATCAACTTTAATTTTTTAAACTTTAATCTTTTTTGAAAATAGTGGTTAATAAATTTTCAACAAGAATAAAATTCCAACATGAGATTTCTGAATTAGTATTGCTTGCCACCATTGAAATTGTCGGTGGAAAAGGCAGTACAATGACTTATTCATCAATTGCTTGCTCTAACAAGGACTTCACCCCAATAGCATAGAAAAGTGAGGGGGTCCAAAAGGACGATTGTGATCAGATAAAGGAAACGGGAATTTGGCAACAGTGGCTTCGAAGGGAAGTTCGCAGTGATGCAATAATTGTTCTAATACACAAGGTGAGGAATGACAATGACCTTTGAATGGTCCCGTATGAGAAGCATTTCACGTGCCATGAAGCTACAAATATACAGACCACATGATCCTTCTTTTAGTTCCCGTACACCTATATAGATGAAAAGACTTCCCATCTAATTAGCTCATAAATTGCAATGTAAGATGTCGTTTTCTTTTCCTTTCTTTTTTTTTTTTCTCTTAATGCATGATAATTTAGTGCCTTTTTCGTTGAATTTTTGAAGGTAAATAAGTACTCTTTTTCGCCGCAAAAGTTTTTTAAAATAGAAATGAGTGATTGTTTGTAAAATAAAGTACTTTTTTAGTAGATATAGTTAAAATAAAACTTTTTAAGAAGCTCAAATTTAAAGCTTCTAAAAAAAACACGCAAATATAACTAAAATAAAGCTTTTTAAGAAGCTCAAATTCGGAGCTTTTAAAAAAAGCATTTTTTTAGATAGATTTTTTAGATCAATTAATGAGCCTATATTTTAGTCTCTTAAGTTTTACACATAATTCTCACAATACTCACAAACTCATCTTTCCGTTTATTATGTATTTAACTATTTACTCAATTTGAATATTTATTTTGAAATTTATATAATATTATTTAGCTTTTTATATGTTTTAATATTTATTTTCAATATTAGTTTACTTATATTATAATCTATATAAAAGATTTGGTTAGATATATTTTCATTTATGTTTTATATGATTTAAGATTATATAATAATTAATATATTGTACTTTGCATATTGTTTAATATACTTTAAATAATTTTTATTACAAAATAAAATATACTTAAAATTAAAAGTACTTTTTATTTTATGTTACCAAACAGCCTACTATACGAAGCTCTTTTAAAAAAGCTCTTTTTTAAATAACAACTAAACAGTTAACCAACTTTTTAGAAAAGTTCTTCCGAAAAAAGCTCTACTAACAAAAACTCTACTAATATAAACTCAACTAAACATAGAATTCTAGTGAAAGAATCGTGCCAATCGAGCTACGGCTAATTAGCAAAGAAAAGATGCAGATATCTAAATGTGAAGCTCATATTAACCTTTCTAACATGTACGAAGTATTTGGCTACTTGTACTCACAATTCATTTTGTCTGTAAATTGTCTAAATTTAAAACAAGAACATCTACAACAGATTTCACCCTTGATCCGTTGAGATGAAGCAGAGAAACGTTTTCAACAAAATAAGAATAAACAACAAAGACTGTTCCAAGAAGTTAGAACTAAACTTTGGACTAGTAAGGGGGAGGAGGGGGGCACACCACAAACAACCTCTCATCCAACACACCCATCTATAACCAAACTGCAAACGCAAAGTCAAGAACCAAGATGATTTTTCCAAGAATTGCAGGTAGTGGATTGCACTTGTGCTTGCCAGTAGTTTGGAAGATCAATCAAAGCTTGAGGATCGGCTCCACCTGCCTTGCAGGTAGTCCTCCAGCGAGATATTTTGTTCAATGCTGCTCATTGAGAGAGAATCATTCTCCACATCAAGCAAAGCAAGGTTGAGATGAGACTGGAGATTGGAACGAGGACAATCATCACCGTCCAGCATTTCGGATTCTTCTACCTCATGAATTTGCAGTTTTGCCCACTTGGTCACTTCAACGTCACCCTGAAGGAGCTTTAAAACCTTTCACCCAAAAAAAAAAAAAATCATTTTAGGGACTAATATCACCGTGAGAGGCTAAGTTTCAGTGGACAGATGAAAGTCAATTTTCCGGGCTACTTCTGATCTAAAGTTTTCAGATTTTTACTCTAAAATATGAAAATAGAATCAAGATTAGTGGCCACTTTTGGTGCAAATAATTTCAAAGATAAGAAGAAAGGAGACAAAACACAAGATTAAGCATGGAATGAAACTGAAACTAAGAGAGTACTCACAGTGCTCACTTGAGGCCTGCTTCTTGGTGAGCGTCTTATGCAAAGAGTAGCAGCTAAAACCATTCTCTCGATCTGATCGCAGTCATGGTTGTTGCCCAAGCTTGGGTCTAACAACTGGGAAATCTTTCCGCCATTAAGAATTGCTTTTGCCTGGATAAGAAATCAACATCAGAATCAATTTGAAGATACACACTAAGAACCAAGAAAAATAAAGGACATACCCACATAACTAGGCTCTCTTGACCTTTTGGATGGTCAGTGCTTATGGGCTTTCTCCCAGAAAGGAGCTCAAGGAGTACAACACCAAAAGAGTAGACATCAATCTTGTCATTTACTTTCCCATACATGAAGTACTCAGGAGCCAAGTAACTGCAGCAATCAAGTGTTGTAAAAGATTAGTTTCTAAGAAAGTCAGATTTATGTTGAATCCCAAGAAACAATAGAATATCATACTCTTCACAATTTAAAATGAATTGAGAAAACGTAAATAAAACATGAATACGAAAACTATGACACTTAATTAACATACCCAAAGGTCCCTGCAACATCGTTGCATATTGTATGGCAGTTCGAGCTTGTCGCCCATTTAGCAAGTCCAAAATCAGAAAGCTGAGAAATCCAGAAAGCTTCATCACTTCAAAATCAAAACATCAGACCATCATAGGTAAAGCTCAATGTTCAAAATAAAATACCTGAGGTTCAAAATCATCTGACAACAGTATATTGGATGATTTAATATCCCTGTGGATGACAGGCTGAGTACTGCCATTGTGCAGATAATTCATGGCCTCAGCGACACCTACAGCTACTTTATATCTCTCACTCCACCCAAATGCATGTGGGTCTTTTTTATTACCTGAATGGAGAAATAACGAACGCCATCAAGCAACTTCAGAAACTACTTCAATTGACAGAATACCTGATCTGTTTCTGATCTAAATGTGTAAAAACTTTCTAGAGGATGTACCGTGAAGGTTCTCTTCAAGGCTTCCTCTTGATAGAAAATCGTAGACCAAAAGAAGATTTTTGTCCTCAAAGCAGAATCCCAGAAGTGAAATTATGTTTTTGTGATGTAAGGTGGTAATGATTTCAATCTCCAAAACAAACTCCTTCAGTACATCTTCAGATGGCCTTAAAATTTTTACAGCAAGTTCCTTGCCATCAGGAAGGCAACCTTTATAAACCTGACTGCTGCCTCCTTTTCCAATCAGATTTTCTGAAATAAAATTAAAAGATCACATAATGCAGAGAGGATATAACAGTTTAAAGATATTTGACAAAACCTACCTGCAAAGAAATTGGAAGTGGCTGCGAGAAGTTCTTGGTATGTGAACAATCTACAAGTTGATGAGTTTTTCTCATGAAGGCCCTCCAATTCTTTGGGTCGATTTTTCAAGTTGTGATCAGGGGAAGGTGGAGCTGTTACGGTCTCTGTACCAACTGGAACAATAGCGCCAGTTTCTCCATCCAAAGAGGATCTTTCTTCAACCAACCTACAATCATTCTGTTTGTTATCCAAATCAGCAGAGGACGATGAAAGTTGCCGACTAGGTAACCTCATTGCCCACTGAACCACAGAGATCTGCCTCATTGAAGATCTATCTGACACTCGTAGATCAGGTAAACATGAACGACGGAGTAGTGGCCAGCCAGGTTTCACTTCAGGTAACTGCTTGACTGTTAGAATTCTTGAAGTCGAAGTAGCATCTACCTTGGGTAACGTGACAAGAGCTAAAGACTTATCCTTACCCCGACAGCTATCATGAGAGTCTTCTTCAGATTCGTGACTAGAAGTATTAAGATAATGAGGAACTGGTCCACAAAGTGAGCAGTTCTTCTTCATTATGCTCTCCAAACTATTCGAACGAACTTGTATCAAGGCCTGCTCCAAAGTCTGGTCCATAACCTGATGACAGTTTGAGGCTCCAGTAGGAGTACTTTCACTCAATATTTTGGCACTCTTATTCAGTGAAATTGACTTGTGAATTGCAGTGAGTAAACCTTTGCGACGACATTCTCCAGTTCCTGAACAAGATTACGAGACTGGTTATTATAAATCAAGACTAAAAGAACCAAATGATAGAGCATTAGTTCAGATGATATGACCAACCCTGTGAGTCACTAGCATTAGCTGGAGACTGTTCTTTACTAAACAAAACCTTCCCATTATTAACAGCCAGAACAGAACAACCATTTGATAGCTTTTTGGCACAATACTTAGCCATAGATATCGATGACCGGATTGTGTGATGAGTCTTGGCAGCTCCAACAATTACCTTTGATGCGTTGTATGATTTTGCTTCTCTCACTAAAATTTTCCGTACAGATGATCCTCTACATATCTTTAGCTTGAGATCCACCTGCAAAGCACGCCCCTTCAGAAACCGGAACACAATTCGATAACCATGAAATTCTTATTGAATATCTTTAAGAAATGATTTATCCACTTATGAGACAGACTGCTTATGGTTGTCGCGTATCTGAACCAAGAAATAACTGCTCAAAACATCCATTTCCTCAGCAACCAAGAAGAGGACATTGCGTTTGAAACGTTTGGAGATGAGTACAACATACAGAAAACAGAAAGAAAAGTAGAAGGAGGTCGTCAACTCTGGTAAAAGACCAACCTGTTGTAAGTTGCAGAAACCTTCATAAACGGCTAGAACAGAATCAAAAGCCTTGAAAAGCGAGAGAAGCGAAGACTTCCCATCTCTATTCACGATTTCTACACAAACCCATTTCGGCAAATCAGAAAATCTACTCACAGAACCAAAATCCATAAAAGCTTCATGCGCTTACCATCATTAGCAAGGACGTGAAGAGCAACAACAGTATCTCCAGCCTGTGCCACCTTAACCAAGGCCCAGGTCAAAAGCTCTCTGCTATGAGAATCAAGCTTCACGCCTACAATCACTGTTGAGCCACAACCCGCCATTTCCTCCTCCCCACGTCGCAGCATTTTCCTTGTTGTTTTCACTGAGATTAATGTCGTTACCGAGTACTGTCTTCGTTGCCGACAAGGGGGCAGGGCTCGAAGATCATGTTCATGTTCAAATTCTTGAAGGCCTGAAGCTTTAAAGAGAGAGACAGAGGTTGTGTGTTTTGGCTTAACCGTCAGTTTGGTTGTTTGCTTTTCAAGGTGGCAAAACCGGACTAGAAAGGGAAAGGAGAGGGACAGAGGAGATTGTTTTAGAGTGCAACCGAAGAGTATACTGATGTTTAAACTGACTTTGGTTGAGTGAGTTGGATTTTCTTTGATGTTTTAGAGTGAGTTTCTTTGATAGAATAAATCATGAATATAATAATATAACTGAGCTAGTCGGTTGTTCATATGGTGTCGGATATCGAATAGTTTAATCAAAAAATAATACAACGGAACTAGTAAAACCCAACTAAACCCTCCTAAGTCGAAATCATGCATTTTTTAGGTACAACATTTAATTCATACAAGTTAAAATTTTGGTATTTGACATTTGCCTAGCCAATGACAATAACAATAAGTCCGTTCTTAATTCTTATGCGTTACACTAGTCAAATGTCCTTTTAAGAAAACAAGTAAGGCCTCAATTAACCAAATCTTGGGTAGTTAATATTCTTAAATATTGACGTCATCGCGCGCTATCATTCTTCCATAACTTATTCAAAACATCATTTGAGATCCTGAAATTCTCAAAACGCTTAACACGCACTAAAATATATTTAATTACGATTAATTTATAGAAATTACTTGAGAGAGAAAAAAGAGTACACATTCAATTGGTCGGTGGGAAATGGATTAATCGGAACCGACTAGCGTGAAACGCAGAGTACAATACGCTCACAAGGGCTCGTGACTGACCAGTACAAGTAACGCTCCTCCCGCTCGCGGGCAAATAGCAAAAGAGAGAGTTAAAATAGCTTTAAACACGGGATTCAACGACCCCATCAACGTGTCATTTGCAAGGTTGTCAACGACCGCCCCTACACATACTCCATAACGAGGCGGCCACGTGGACTCACATTTTTAAAAGGTTCGAAACCTACGTAACCTATAATGTCCGTCGTATAGTAATCAAAGAGAGAGACTTATACGCGACCTGCTAGCAGTCTTCCATAGTTCCATGCTAGCTTCAATGAGCTTAACTTAGATTTAGAATTTGAAAAACATACTAACTATAACGTAATATTCCACTAATATAATCAGTTTCTTTCTACATATGTTTTCGCTTTAATATCTACAAGAAGGTCATAAACTATAATTTTAGAGTACATTATTTATATATAGATTTCAATATTTCGCAACATTCAATTAATTATATAACTCTTTTAGGAAATTAAATAATTTAGACGTTTATCCTAAGTGGGTATAGACTAATCTTTGTTAAAATTGTCATATTTTAATACTATAAAATATAATTTTATTTTGGATAAAAACTACTTGCTTAATTACATGATATTGGAAATGTTAAAAACATACAATACAATTTTATTTAAATAAGAGTTGAATATATTTAATTTATATAATCAAATATTTATTTAAAAGTGAAATTTTCTAAGTTATTTCACCCTGTAATCATTTCCATAAAAATAGATAATATAAAAACTGAAAATGGAGAAAATAGAAGTGGAAGAAAAATAAAGACGCAGTTTTCATTCTTTTATTGAAAGAAAAGAACTCATCGGAGTAAAAAGGTGGTGGAGATTTTTGAAGAGGAAGGAAAAAAGTAGAGAGGCAGGAACAGAAGAACATGGAGAAAGGGTGATGGGACGGCGACGTAATCGCCCTATGGAAATGCATGTGAAAAGTGGGACCCATTTGTGGTCATCTTTTTTTCTTAGTTTTGGTCACTCTGATGTTGATGTACAGATGTAGTGTGATTTGATATTATCTAATTTTTGAAGATTCTATTTATTAAATTTTTATAAAAATAAAAAAAGGTCAACTACGCCTGTTCTCCTTCGGGACTTGCACCCAAAATGAAACGTTCGTCCACTCACTGTCCTTTCCGATAACCTAATGGGTTGGTACGATTAAAAAAGTTATATGAAAACCAAAAAGTAAAATATAAAGCATGAATTATTAAGGGATATCCTGCAATCTTGCATGGTCGCCATGGGCCTGTCGGTGGCTACAGGTGTGGGGTTTCGCAATGCCCTATAGTCAGGATATGTCACATTTGGTGTCTTTTCTTCCTATTGCTCCTGCTAAATCTTTATTTGATCCTGTACATTAACTGAATTGATTCACGTTGAAGCACTGGAATAGGACTCCTAACTGAAGAAATGAACTAGAGGTTCATTAATGAGATGACATTAATTTTTTAAACCAAATTTTAAGAGTTGCATGCTCCAGTTTAATAAGACCAAAATCTATCTCGCACACAGAATTACTCGAAAATATTAATCTGACTTCTTTTGGAACTCTTCTACTAATACCAATTCCTTTCTACATGTTGGCCCACTGTCTTCTGTTTCCTTGTTTTCGTTTCACTGGGCATGCATGCAGGTCAGTATATAACTTCAAAAAGCTCCTAATTGTGGAGAGTGAATATTAAGTTTATTTCTTATAATTGTCACTGATAGATATACTACGCACATGTCAAGTTGAGGGAGAGGAGAAATTAAGATAATCTATTTAGTTACTAAAAGAAACCTCTCCCATCACATGCAAACCAAATTGGATATTATTATTTTCTTTAATCGATGCACATCAATGCGTACATATAATATATCTCTCCTCGCGAGTCAATGGCAGGAAACAAGGCCCTAATTATGACATGAAAAAAGGTTTCAACTAACAATTCTCAACGAACCTTCTACCTTGACTAACATATTTCACGAAACTAAATGAACACTTAGGTCAGGCTCAAGTACCAGCATTGGACCGAGAAATGCTAACCAAATTACACTAAACATTAAAAACTTAAAGTTGACGGATTTCTTTTGGCGGGTACGCCAAACCCACACTTGCTTTGAGATCCGTGGCCGTTAAAATGGGGTTTGGAACTCCAAAACGACACACTAACCAAAAGAAAACTATGCATTAACGGCAAAAACCATATTTTAAGTGAGAGGTAACTGGTCAACAGAAGTCCTTTTACTTTCTATGGAGTTAAATTTAAGTTACATGCATCCATGTGGCTTTCATTATTCTTGTATCTTACTAGTTACCAACGCAAAAGCTATCGTGTCAGAACAGGAAATCCTACAATCAATGATCAAACAATCACTAGGAGAGGAGGGAAAGCCCTTTGGAGCCCACAAATTAATCAATCACTCCGTTTTACACATTCCAATGATATTTTCACAGTGATTTAAGGTTGTACTCTGCCAACTTGGGACCTGCAACTATCCGACTCTGAGACGCACGTCTTCCCGACAGCGTTACGAATTATTGCAGCTCCTATTAAAGAGAAGCTGACGTGGTGGATACTCAACCAATGTCTAGCAGAAGATGGTGACAAATCCTGCCGTAAACGATGAACAAATGATACAAATATGGTACTAAATTTAATATCCAATTGAGTTCTAGTATGATATTATCGGCACTATTTTAAGTAATTTTTTAAATTTATAAAAAAATTTATTTTTTAAAATTATAAAATAGTTCATTGTTATATTGTACATTTGTACTGTATATTTTTAACTATGTCTCCAAAAATCATAACAATCATAATTTTAATTTAATTTATAAATTAATTTAATAATTAATAATAAATATAATTAAATTTAAAATATTTTTAAATATATAAATTTCAAATAAATTTTGATTTAATAATTAAAAATATATAAAA
>JANKOD010000006.1:10344219-10378164 GCA_026284645.1 Erythroxylum acuminatum | reverse complement strand
TGAGAGCGGGGCTTGGCTTCGGTTAGGTCCCAGATTCGATTCCTTGCTACCCCCTCTTGTAAAACCCTGGGGCAGTTGGGGTTTTACCTATGGATGGAGAACTAGTGAGGCCCTCTGTGATGGGGTGTAGCCACTTGGCCCTCTGCTGGGGTGTAGCCACTTGGTCCTCTAAGAGGTGAGCCCGCTTGGCCCGCCTGTGAGGTTTCCTCGAATCCAAAAAAAAAAAAGTGTGACATATCTTAGTATGTCGGGTCTAATGCCGGAGTAGAAATTTCTGGAATTATACTTAAAGATCATGAATTTTGATCTTAATGTGTATTTGATGCATATGTTAAATTCTATATAATAACTTTTAATTGTAAATATTTTATGTTTCAAGTTTGGCTTCTAGTTAATTGTGGTCCTCGACACAAACTCTAGTTGTAATACTTATAAAGTCATGAAACTTTATTATTTTTTATTTGATATTTTAATGTAATTATTTAAATTTGAAATATTTAAGTACTTTATATTAACCTTAGTTTTATTTACGTATGATAATTAAACAATCTCTTCCTTATATTTATTATAGTTATTGTTTATATGTAAAACATATGGAAAATAATATTAATAGGAATTGGACCAAAACAAAAATAAAATAAAGATTGAATTTTGAGTGATCTTGATTATGCGATCCTCCTTTCAAATTTGTATTATTATAATTTTTAAAGTCAAAACTGATACAAAAATAGAAATTATATAAATATTGAGGAACTATTTTGTGATTTTAAAAATTTTACAGATTATTTTATAATTTTTAAATTTTATCTAAAATAATACCAATATTAACGGATATCGTACTAAAATTAAATCCAATACTAATTCCATTTCGATATATATAAAATTGCTCAGGCCATTTAATTTGCATCTTAATGGTCAGTTACGGCTATTGCTAAGGCGTCGATTACGTCATACTCCCACGACGGTCAAGAACGACTCAATTTTTCAGAACAAATCCTAATGCAAAAACCCCTGTATTTGAGAATAGCACCTTATCATTCTCTAGACCATCGAGATTGTCATGTACGTATAATCTTTTTCTTTTCCTTTTTTTTTTTGAACTTTGGATTGATTGACAAATGTTTCGTTAGCAATAAAAGGTTGTAGCTTTCAAGGGGTGTAACTAGATGTTTGAGAGCGGGGCTTAACTTCAGTTAGGTCCCAGGTTTGATTCCGTGCTAACCCCTCTTGTAAAAGCCTGGGGAAGCCGAAATTTTACCTATGGATGAAGAACTAGTATGGCCCTCCGTGATGGGGTGTAGCCGCTTGGCCCTCTGATGGGGTATAACCACTTGACCCGCTTGTAAGATTTCCTCGAATCCAAAAAAAAAATAAAAGGTTGTAATCACATTTGAAGCAACTTTATAAGATGATCACTTTTGTTTCAGCTAGAAAAACTCATTCAGATACAATTTTTAAGGCATGGAAAAAGTTTGCAGGTACAAAGGACAACTGCTCTTTTGTCTTCCTGTGCTGGTCTTCAGCACAGAGAAGCTGTAGGATGCAGAAGATACAAAGATGGAGCTCCATTTTTTCACACTTCCCCCTGTACCAGAAAACTTTTCCAAGTTTGTAAGGTGAGTGGCGAATCACCTGATCCAGCTAGTGCTTACCACATACATGAACATACGAGATGCATACCTAATAAAAGACATTTAAAAACCTACAATTTTCTGAACGAAGCAAGGAGCGTCTTGTTCATCTTCTATTTCATGTTTAATGAAAGATTCCAACAAGGTGCTTATCTTTTATTCCTACCGTATAACCTAACCTCTTGAATGAGGAACAATAAAACACCTACCTTTTGGAGGAGCAAAAACATGGGGATTGATATCCAAGTGAAACGCAACGCCAAACTGTTGCATGCAGTTTCTCCTCATCGGTATCTTTTGTAATTGACTTCTACGAACTGGGACTTCGAAACTCGGAAGAATTTTCCATTCAAACGGGGAAAATGAATTGGTAATACATTAATGTATGAAAAAAAAAAATTCTAATAGCCCTGCAGAGTATCTCCTAAAATCAGCTGTCATATAGGAGCTCTGCTGTGCTGATTAAAATAATTGCCATCTTTCTCCACTCTGGAGCTTACATCCTGTAAACAGTATGAATTTCTTTGTTCATTTGCAATGCTTCCTATTTGTTCATTTGCAATGAATTTCCGAACCCATGGAGGCCCCATAGATGCCTTATTCCACTTCTGCTGCCTAAAGTACCTCCTTCCCAAATCATATAAGGGTCCCTTTGCACGTTTGACTGTTTGTTGGACATTGGCAACTGGAATGTCTACATCGGAATGGTTTGCACCAGCAGTGCTAGCACTGTCATCATTCAAATAAGCATAGGCAGGATTAAAGTTCTCTCGCTTTCCCCCTTCTGCAGCTTCACTAATTGCCATAGAGTTAACGTCACACGAGGATGAAGGCAAGGTATGATGGGGTAAAGGAGGCAATGGTGGAAATGGAAAAAAAGGCATTCCTGGAGCGATAACCCAACTATCTACAGCTTCAGTCTGGTATAAACCAAATTGCTGTACTATAGGCAATGGAATTCCATAAGAGACAGGCAAACGAGAAATGAATTTCTTCTGTGGGTAGCCAACAACTCCACCAGCGGAACACTTTGAATAGCAAACATTTTGTTGAGAAAGATCACAGGTTGATGAATTGGGTGACACTACATTTGGAGTAACAAGTGATGAGAACCCTGGTGGAACATCCTCATGCATATTTTTCCTTCCAACATTTGCACCACTATTCTCATCCTGGAGAGAGTAATTGCGAACACAATGAGGGCAGTAGTTGACCTCGCCAGTCTCTTTGTCAGCATTGCCCAGAACTTGTCTGCCTATTTCTGATTGCTGTAGCAACACAGAATCATTCCTCAGTTCATCCTGCTGAAAGAATTTTGAAGCTGAATTTACTTCTGCTGGCTGATCCCATCGACTTTTACGCTTGCGCATTTTAATAACACCATTGACACAAGGTGCCAAAGAGTCATCATGAACTGCAATTGTTAAATTTGCTTCAGCTTCAGCAACAGCAACTGATGCTTCTACAGGTTTTACACCCTCATCATGCCAATGATTGTTTGATGGGGTCCTACTGCAGTTTAAACCTCTATGATTCTCCATCCTTCCATCATCCCTATCTACATAGCCAAATCTCCTTAAATGTCTCGGAATCCATCTATCACGAAAGTTTCGTGCAATTTGATGAACCTGTTAACATAAATTCAAATCCTTAAAACTAGACTGTTACAGCTCAAATGCTACATAAAACCATTACCAAGTCATCAATTAATCGTCTACACTGGTGGTTGGGTATTTCAAACGAAGCACAAACCAGGATGCATGAGAATAGAAAGGTGCTGCAGATAATCTGAAAGCTGGGTATGAAGAGATTTGAATAAGTACCTGTTTGTCATTGTGCTCTGTGAGTGACAGCATTGATTCCATAAAACTGCACAAATCACAGTTCTCAGAACCTTGAATTAATTCAAGTAATATACGATAAACAGATCATCACTACTCTTGGCTTAGATATTGAATTATGTCAAATTCAACAAGAAGTTCAATTGCAGGTGTCTTATCCTCTAATAAGACTATATGACTGTAGGTTCTAATTCAAGTAACCAGTCAATTTCAACATCCCAACAATGAGATAATCAAAGTTGTCATATAAAGTCGATAATAGTAACAGTGAATATCCTCTGATGAGAAAGTTATTAATTAGTGCGAAAAGTAATAAAAATAAATAGACAGTACTAAGGGAAAGAATTGGTATTCAGTATTTGCCTCTTGACCATAAACCCAAAAAAAAAGGTCAAGAGTTCATCTTATTTTGTCCTGGGGTGTGGGGAAAGCAGCAGGTGGTTGCAAGCCAGAGTTTACAACTAAAACAGCACAGAATCTACGTTCATAATTCTAGTGACTTCATTTCTTGACAATAAGGATAAAACTAACAAGTAAAAGGTTAGTGAGATCTCTTCTCTCCGACCTTGTATGGAGACAGAATGAGAAGAATGATGTATTGCAGAAGAAATAGGGCTATAGGGTGTTTCAGGACCAATTTGCACATTGAAGATCAATTTCGCCAATCAGGGAAATGTGAGAAAAGGAGAAAAGGGGTGAATTTAATATATCACTCATCAGTCTGAGCATTCACAAAACTAAAGCAATATAATTATTCTAACCTCTCCATTCCAGGACAAGGAGGACCTCCACTTATATGCTCCGGTGTAAGTATCTCCCTAACTGCCAAGTACTCTAAAACCTGCAGAATACATACAGACACGTCATCACATACATATCACATGAATGCATTCATGGCTATCAATAAGGAGCACATATCCAAATTCGGGTTCCAATATTTTCACCTTTAGAAGTTTGCGAAGGATTGGGATCTTTTTGAAGTCCCTCCGATACTGCTTCATCATGTTGTGGAGCATCCTCAAACCTAACACAAAGCAAAAGTAGATGTTGATGGCAGTCAGCATTTCACCTTTGCTATAAAGCAAACTTGCATGCAAGTAAAAGAAAAAAACTTGCCATTTTTGTTGAGCACATCCATCAGCACAGCTTTTGATTTTGTCTTAAGAAGAGCATCTAGGATCATTGAAAGCTCACGGTTGCTGTAGAATAAAAGCTAGGTATTAAGTAGAACATTCGTATACTCATATACAAGAGCAATATCAATTGACGTGATCACGTACAAAGAAAGAAAAGTTGCAGATTAGAAGTTGGGGATGAAGTCAAAGTCACAATCATATTAAAGATGCAAAATTACCTCTGAATTGCTTCACCACTTCCAGTAGAACCAGAAGCTGCAGTTAGAAGCAGCAGCTTCAAGTAACCTTTAGGGGCATCCTGAAATTTTTATTAAAGAAAACTAACTTTAATAAACAGTGAAAGATGTAAGGGTGGGTGAGCAATAAGTAACATTCAACAAGCAAGATAGAGAGAGAGAGAGAGAGAGAGGAGGGGAGGGAAAAAAGTTTTTAGAAAAAGTTTTTGCGTTCTTTGGACAACCAAACCAACATAGAGCATTGAATTGGAGGAGAAAAAAGATCACTTACTTTTCGTTTGCATATTCCACCATCAACATCTAGCAATTCATTCAGTTTCTCCTCAACTGCAAGCAGTAATGATATTATAAAACAATTTTCATACAACGCCTTTCATGGTAGCACAAGCAGAGAAGGATTCCTAACCTGCTTCAAACTGGCCATTAGTTGTAACTTCCACCAGTTTTCTTGGTTTTGTAGAATGAGACTGAGATTTCTCCAACATAATTTGGATTTTATTCATGCTTGGACCATTATTAGTAGATTTTCCTCTCTTAACAATGTTAGATTGATGTGAAGTTCTGATAAGGAAACGAGATTTCACAAACACTCGCTTCTCTCCAGTCATAATAGGTTTAGATTTCTTGTTAGCAGCGGTCATTTCCAATGATGATTGGTTAGGAGATGCCTCCAGCTTTTGGATAGGGCAAGTAGTTTTGTTTGTAGCCTCTTCCATGGAGATGTCTTTCTGTACAGCAAATGTTGCTTTGTCTGTTGCATCTTCTCCTTCATTGGTGAGGTCCACAAGTTGACCAGACAATGAAGAACTTCCCTTTACCTCATCTAAAATTGAAGAACTTGGCAATTGGGTAACAGCAGCAGGAGACTGGTTCACAGAATCCTTGATCTCTATCCCATCCTCAGTTTTCTCAGAAGTTAATTTAAATTTATCCAGATCATCCTGGACTTTTGACACACTCTCCGAAACTTGAAGATGTGAACCTTTAAATGAACTGATTCTGGATATTTTACTTTCAGCTTCCCCCTCTTCAAGCATCACAGGTTCCAGAAATTCTTCGTCTGAATCAACTTGGTCAATGAATTCAGTATTAGTTGGATCACCACCAATATAACCTCGACATTGAGGTGAGCCACAATAACATTTTTTGGCAGCAGCCCCAAACACTCTAACATAGTTGTAGTCAAATGTCACCTCTTCACCCTGACAAAATTTTGTACTCATAAAAAGGTCACATAATAATGCGTGAACATGACAAAGGACATAAAAGCTAGGTTGTTGAAAGTAAAGTGTGGCAAAGCAATGAAGCAACATAATATGATACCAAAGCACTTTGTAAAAGCAAAAGCTGCTTTACATACTTCTCAAACTTATTAAAATTGCAGTAAAAATAATGGAATCTGAATCTGCTATATCTTCAGAGTGGATGTTAATAGAAACGAAAGGATCAAATTCCAATCAGCACCAACATTTTGCTTGATCATACAGACTTGGATGCAATATCATTATCAATCAGGTTAGTTGTTTTAAAGGCACCTATCCCATTATCATGATTAATTAACCACGTCATATTTCTAACAGCTTTCATTATATTTCTTGCTTAATTTAGGTAATCATCACTTGCACTAAGCTACATGATGCATTTGCCATGTCAAAAACCAGGAACAAAGAAATTAGCCAAAGGATGATAACAGTACTCATACTAGCCTTTTCATATGTAAATTATTATCATTTATTGGCAAATGGACCAATGGCTCCACAGTGTTACATACTAATTTAGCTAGCATTGCCACCCCGTCCACTCTGTCCCCCAATTGACAAGAAAATGTTGCACTTTATTATGCATTACAGGTATGAAACAGTACAGAAAGCTAAAGGGTACAGTAATTCAACCTCAAATGGAAAGTAGGAAATCAACCATCAGAAGGCATGTACATACCTTTTTCATATCCCTTAATGCAAACAACCCAATACAAATTTCTCCATTGACCACCCACTGTTCATAAAAGTTTCAAGTTAAGTACAATGTGGCTTCACTATAACAAGGATTATTTCAACATTACTACAGAATAGGAGCTTAAAGAACATTAGACCCATGGGCTGGTACCACATACTGAAATATGTTTAGAATATTAGCATAGAAACCATAAGATATCCACTACCTCAAAAGCGGCTCTTGCATGTACTTGGAGATAAAACGAAGGTGATAAAGAACACAATACATTATAACAAAGTCTTAATTGGAAAAAAAACTTATCGGTTCAAGTAAAGCATGTATGTAAATGTCTTCAACAAATTAAAACCCACAATGTTGAAAGATCCTCAAGTCCATTTCTCAAAACCATAAAATTTAACAATACAACATAAAATCTGCCAAAATGAAGCTTAAGCCTCACAACAGGGAAACATGCACATATCCAATTGATGTCAGCCTTCCAAAATAAACTAAAAATGGTTCAAGCATCCAGGTATTCACTAAATGGATACGTAGAGAAGCTGGCTTATACATATCAGAAAATCTTTTTGATTCCAATATAGGACCAGCAATCCAGTAATTCATTTCCTAGATCATATTTACTGCTAATACAGTTCATCAATTTCCCACATTGATCAAATACTAGAAAACAGATATCTTAGGTTATTTAGGGTTCCCATATATGAATTATCAAAGCATGGAGCTCCAAGTCAACTATCATCGTGAGTTGATGTTTTTACAAAAGAAGCAAATGGAAAGTGAAAAAGGTAGACTCTCCTAAAAATTGTTGCACGCAGTAAGGTGATCAAAATTAAGGTCAAAAGACTGCAAAATTGGATGTCAATCTCAAAAACAACTCTAAATTGCATTCAGCAATTTTCACCTTCTCAGTACGACAATTAGGGTCACAACTATGATTAATAAAGCGCCCCAAATTTCCTTTCCCGCATGCATCTATCACCTGAAAATAGAGAAACATAGTTATATGATAATACGATGTAAAAGTATGGATGTAATGATAATTTAGGACCAATCAAGGGAAAAGGAAATCCATTCAGCAAAAACAAATGGAACAAATTGTAACAACAGCTTCAGGGCAAAACAATAAAATAATGATGATAATTAAGAAGATTGCATATGTTAGCCACATTCCCATACATTTTCTACGATAAGGATAAAGTGCACATGAAATTCTTCAGTGCAGTTGTACAAGGGACCTTAACCATGATTAGACTGCAGGCTTCAACTTAAGAGTTGGATTGTCAGTCGAAGGCAAACCTAAGCTGAGGTTGCATCAGACCAGACTAAGGCCCACATTTAACATGTAAATTGCGTTGAACTCACCCCACAATTATTTCGAGAGTGACATCAAAAATTAGTAGAGCACTTGACTTGACTTAAACCTAATGAAATATCCTCTCTCAATGGCTTATCTCTTAAAGCAAAGGAAATTTAAAACTTAAATCAATATAATCACTTATAAGGTGCTCAAAAGTCCCAAGCATAAATAGACTATCTTATTCTTGATCACAAACATCAAATGCACATTCCCCCTCATTTATTAAGTATATAGAAATATTTACTTTTGCATACTTTGTCTTTTACTAATAATAAAACAAGTTAATTATTTCGCAAGGAGACACCTATATATGCAATTGATACACAAGCAAAAATCAAGAAAATATACAATCCCAGTCTACCCAATTATAAGAAAGCTCCTAAAAGTTTAGCATTACAAGAATAAAATATTGTAAAACAAGATACAGCAAGGATGCTTCTTTACCAGCTATTCTAAGAGTTATCCCATAGAAATCTTTAAGAAGCTGAAAAACACAGCTAGAAGCGTATTTTCCAGAAGTTGTTAAGAATGGTCCAATTAAATTTTAAAAAGCTCAGTAGTAGGGTGTGATTTGATCGCACCAAATGATTATTAATGCTGTCCACTTCAATTGTATTATGTTTTCAATCAAGGAAAACTAAATAACTATTCAAAATCTCATGAGAGCAAACTGAACTACACATCCCTTAGGCCTTCAAAGCAAGTTCAGAAAGTACCAAAACAAAGCATTCCAATAGGGCTAATTAAGCATTAATAAGATTTAACATTTTGAGGTTAAGGACCTATCATTAGAGATCCCAAGTGTGCTCATAAGACTTGCACTACCACAGTGCAATTGCTTGAAGCAATGTTGAGTCAGAAATAAATGAAACAATGGGAGTACAAATTCTGACCTCACTGCCATCTAATGTCATGAAGTAGAAATGCTTGTGACCTTTAGAAGCATACTCTTTTTGTCGTGCCCCATAGGTACGCATATCAAGCACCTGAAGAGCATGCATTAGTAAACATGATAAAAATGTACAATTGGTCAACAGAAAGAGAAACAATACAATGTAGAGCGTGTATGTAGTAAAATTAAGAAGAGAATCAAGATTAAATCACCCAGACAAAAGCTGGTAGCTGGTACTCTCTCACAACTTCCATAAAAACTAATATTTTCTAAATCAACTGCCCGATACCGCCCAAAAATCTAAAAGAAGTCTGAAAATAATATCAACTTTCAAGCTTATGGTCATGGTCATCTACATGTACAACATGATTTTCTTTTAAATCCAACTTAGTATAACACAAGGAGCTTGACAAATTATAAACATTACATCAGGTTCTGAAAAATTAGTACTAATTCGCTGCTAACAAGCTGAAAGATGATCCTGCCACAAACATGCAATGACTTTATCCATAAGATATTGATCAAAGACGTGACAGTTATAATCATAAATTTGGCTTGATGCTTAACTTTTGTTCTTCCTGTTCCTCAAAAAGAAATCTACATTACAAATAAATGAAATCCAGAACCTCAAGAAAATTACCTCTCCAACATACTCAATAAGAAATTGCCCCCTGGATATATCCTCTTCCAATCGCAGTCCGAAACCTTTCTTCCCACATCTATTCCACTTCATTCCAGCATAATTTCGTTTTTGGAACTGCAAATAGATTTGTAAAAAGGAATGTTTCAAAAAACACTCACCTAATAGAGAATTGCAATTATTAGAACCAAAAGAAGGAGCCACTGTTACCTGTTGATTTGAACAGAGATCTCCACAAGGACAAGTGCCTTGAACGCACTCAATGTTAAGCATTCGATTTAAGCATTCATCACCACAACCCAACCCACCATCTACAGGTATTTTGCAATGGCAAACCATTATCTGTTTTTAAAAAAGCAGGAAGTTTAGAATATATTGAAATTGTTACAAATTTATAACCAATATTTAATGAAATTAAATTTATACTTGAGGAAATGAGCAGATAAACTTATGCAGGTACAATTCTAAATAAAATTACAAGGGAAGTAATTTATAGCAATGATTTATAAACCTACCAAAATTTAAATTTCCCGAAAGGTGGATTATCATACAAGCAAATTAAAAAAACACAAAAGAGTCAAGTTCAGACCTCATCAATTGTTTGAGTCCTACGCTTACGATGTAGAAACTGATTTGTTGAAATGCGCGTAAATTCATGCTCCTTGGAAACTAAATAAATAATATTCAGATATTAGTAAACTTCATAAGCTCTGAAGCACACTTCAAGCTTATATTCAAATCATGCTGCTCTGTAACTGCTAACAATGTTGGATACCTGTTCCATACTTAGATTCCAGTCTACCATCATTTGACAGGAAGTCATAAGCATCTTCCTCAGCATCTGATAAGCCCAACTCAGCATTGATCTCAGCGTTTGATTTCTCCTGGGCAATGAAGCAATCTGCATAGGCTTCATCTGTATTATCCTTGCAGATCCTTCACAAGAAACAGAAATTATAGCCTAGAATACTAAAAGGAAATCCACAACTAGTCATAATAGACAAGCTCATCCTTTAGAGAGAGCAAAGGATAAAAATAGAAGATAATGGGAATGTATACACAAAATATAAGAAAATTTAGCTAACATCAGAGGTAGATAACGTCATTTTGTTCATCTAAACATAATGTTAAATTAATGATTAGGTCTACAAGTACAAGCATGCGCAGAAATGTTCTAAGCGTGAATCGTGAAAATGATAAAGGGAGGACCAACATCTCATTTGCAGCATTAAATCAAAATTGTCTGGAAAACAAACAGTTGGATTATATTCACACAAAGCGCACAAAAAATATATATAAAAGGTCCATGGATCATTCAGCACAAGAATGCACTAAAATAGAACATACTTCGAAAATGTGCCACAGAAGAATCTAAGATAGCCAAAATATGCTCAATTTTCAACTGTACTTGAAAATATGCAAGAAATACACAAATTAAAAGGTTAGGTTTGTCAATATTTAATATATTGCAGATAAAGAGAGAGATGTAGTCATCGGAAAGACCGAGTAATTAATTAGTGCATCAGAACAATTAATGATGAAAGAAGTGAAAGATGACAGAATCACACAGGAAGCATGAATGACAACATACCATTTGCAATTCGTCTGACCAATAGAATCCACAAGAGCAAATGGAATACGCCGCCATTTATGACAATCATCACAGCGCACCCAGGCATTATCACTGGGTGAATACTGCTTAATCACACTATCTAATCCCACTTCGAATTTCGCTGCATGTAGCCATGCAGGATCTTCCCTGATATCAATTTGTCCAATTTCAGTATGATTTCCTGATGCATCAATTTGTCACAAAAATCATGACTAGTGAGCCTCTGTATTCTCAAAATGCTGATCAAGTTTAAAGTAAAGCAATAA
This sequence comes from Erythroxylum acuminatum, assembly GCA_026284645.1. Taxonomy (NCBI): domain Eukaryota; kingdom Viridiplantae; phylum Streptophyta; class Magnoliopsida; order Malpighiales; family Erythroxylaceae; genus Erythroxylum; species Erythroxylum acuminatum. The sequence goes on along the minus strand of JANKOD010000006.1, from coordinate 10,366,597 downwards.
AAGCATGAAGTTAAGCACCAATACATGATGAAATTAACAACACCAAATAATATAGTACCTGCACTTTCCGGGTCATCTTTGACTTTAGGATCATAATCACACTTCTCACTACTTTTTTTCTTGTCCACTGCCTTCCAATCAACTCCCCCTTGTCTACTACCATTTTCTTTTCTGATTCTTGCAGAACCAGACATTTTGGAGCCCCTCTTTCTCACTCCACCAGATTTTCTTGAAGCTCGTTGAACAAATTTAGTCGAAGGAAGCAAACTCTTTGAATCCGAAAATTTGCCATTGGCAAGGCTGTTAACAATTTTGTCTTCAGTGGTGGGATCCACCATCAAAGCCTTACTGGAAGGACCAAATTCAGTGTCTCTTGACAAAGGTAACTGTGGATGTTCATCACTTGATGAGTTGCTTGATCTGTTTGGGCTGATGCATGAAGTAAGAATTTCGCTAGAGCAAAACTCTTCAGTCTCTTTCTGCTGGCATTCAAGTTTCTTTTCTGGCTTAGCTCTGTTTACATTTGCAGCTCCATGTAAACCATCTTTCTTGCGATGGCAACTTGCCTGAGAAAGCCCATCTCTCTTTTTTGCTTTCTTACCACAAGTAACATTTTCAGGGAGAGAAGAAGTCAACACAGGATCAGAACTAACTTGGTTTTCAGGAGCTAAATTAATAACTTCTGAATCTGGTGAAGTTCCTGGATCTCTATAAATATTCTCAATTGCTGCTTCTTGTGCTCCAACTTCTACAAGGGATGGAACCACAACGTAATCCTGAACACTAGTTCCAGCTAATTTCTCATGAACTGCAGTGCTATCCACGTCTTCATGTGCAAGATGAGTATCAATGACAGCAGTATATGATGTGTCCTCCACCTTATTGTCTAAACACTGAAGTTGCTTCTCAGACCTCTCTTCTCCCAATTTATCTTCATAACAGCCATCTAAATTTGGTCTATTGAAGGTGGTTTTCTGGTGTGGCTCAGCAAATGATGAGGTATCATTTGCATCTGCCAAAAAAAAGCAAGGATTATTTTGGCAAACATCTTTTCCCACTTTAACTCTCAAGCGAATGCAATTTCCTGAAGTACGAGGTTTTCCCCTGGACCTTCTCGAACTTCCCCCAGCCTTACTATTATTGTGCTTTTTACTTCCTTTGCGAATCCTTACTTTGGGTGGTCCGTGATTCTGTTGATCTCTGAGTCCAAAGATTTGTGTGATGTTCCCCAATACACCCCATGGAGAGGAACGAACAGGTTTTGAGAAAGAAGTTCTCTTTTTCCTTGCAATATTAGAGAAGGGTAGCTCTGAGACTTTGGATTTGTTCCTGGACCTCTTTGCAGTACATTTCTTCTTACCTGATCTACGGACTCGGTTGCTTTTTCGAGAAGATGATGACCCAATATCTGGACAATTGGTTTCACAACAATGAAAATGAATGGCCTGATCCTTCCCTTCTTCTTCTATCTCCCTAGAGCAGCTAACCATACTGCTAGGAATGATACTTCCAAAAACATCCTTGCCATAAAAATGTGAAGTGCCTAATCTGTTAGAAGTTTCTTCCTCTAAATGACCAAAGCACCGAACTGAATGCGAAGATAGCGATTTCTCAGCAGAATAGGCAGGGGCCACTTCAGGCAAACCTACCTCTATACTATTAGCTTTTTTGTCTATATCTATTAACGGTTTGCAAGCTTCGCTATTTGTATCAATTCCAACGTCAGTTTTCTCCTCCATAGCCTCTGATGTGCTTTCTGTTAAAGGGCCATCAAGACTACCATTATCCCTTTGCTCATTCATCTGGACACAATCACTTAGTGAATCAGATACCGATGACTTCTCCATAATCTTCTGGCAAGGTTGCAAAGGCAATACCTTGATGCATCTATCAGCGGCATTGTGCAACCCATTATTTTCTGCAGAGAGACAATCAGCCACCGCTCCCCCATTGTGATTATACTGCCAATCATGATTAGTATTCAGATCGTCTGCATTTGATGATTTCACAGGTATCTGATAATGGTGTGGTGACATATTACTGCACAAGTGCTCAACAAATGCATCACTCTCCTTGCCTGCACCACTCTTGATAACTAAAACATCAACACTCTTGGTGTCCAGAGAAGCAAAAGTGATGTCCGATAAAGACAGCATATGGTCTCTTGGAATATTCTCAACCTTGTCTAGGGGACTACCTACTTTTTTCAGTATTTTTGCACATCCTTCTTCAAGACAATACTCAACAGGCTTAGTAGCCTCTTGTCCATCCTGTCGAATATCTTTTTGCACTGAACCAGTCATAGGCAGTTCGCCCACAAATTTTTTCAAATCTTGACAGGCCAGAAATTGGTATGATGCAGCAGTCTCTTCTCTAGCTAAGGAATCATTAGTCTCTTCCACAACAATACTACTCATAGAGAGGCCACATACAGCATCATCTTTCTGATTGTGTTGTACCACCAACGCCCCTGGTTGACAAGTAACATAAAGCATTTCACAATCTTGAGAAGAAGAGATTTGGCTGTGATTATCAGTATGCACCCTATTAAAACCTTTATCTCCCATATCCACCTCAGCCATTTCAACAGAGGGAACATTCTCTTTCTGCTTGTCCTGTTCAACACCATTTTTATTTGAAACCTTCTCTAATATACATCCTACAGGCATTACAAGACTCGGTAAAAGTAATGTTTTGTCAGAGTCATGAGTCCTCATGGTGGTTGCACTATCAGTTTTCTCTTCCACACCCTCTTGAACAATAACATGCACACCATCAAGCTGCTCATCCTGTTGATCATAACATGCAGGCAGCCTCTCACAATTGTCCAACATCTCATGCTTGCCTGAAGAACCTCTGTTCCCCACAGACAGCCCGTCGTTAGTTTCCACATTGTCATGATGAGTTCCCAACCGGCTCTCATCAGTCAAACAATCCCCACCAACTCCGCATTCCTCCCCCAACCTTGTCCCTTCCATCAAACCAACCACACTTTGACTTCCAGCCATAAACCCATCATACACACGAACAAATGCAGCCTCCAAAAACTCAGAAGGCTCAACACAATCAACATTACCATTTCGATAAGACTCTGAACGCCCATCACACATACAGGTGGGGTCCACACTACAATCCCTAATACTGCAACTTGCATCCACACACGGCAATGCCTCGGAATCCAGACACCGGACAACTTCTGAGCGACAATTTTGCTCAGTGGCAACCGGTTCCAAGGGTTCGTGAACCTCAACCGAATTCTCACACGAACCCATCTACAGTTCAACAAATCAGCGGATACCCATTACATAAAACAAAACAAAAGAAAATTGCCAAATCCGCAATAACTCAACACAATGTACGAGCCTAATCACCTGTAATCAATAAAAACCCTACCATCCGATTAATCCAACGCGTCGCCTTAACAAGAAAGAAACCAAACACGAAAAGCAAAGTATCTGAGTCAAAAGCTGCCAGAGAAAAACCCTAGAATCCAGCCCCCTCCTCTACACAAGGAAAAAAAAACTATTAGAATTCGGACGAATAATGCAGATATACACAACACAGATAAACACTCATGAATTACTACCGAAAAAGAAAACGAACGAAAGTCAGCGGATTCACCTATTCCGAGAGGCCGTCGGATTAAAAATGAATATAAAATTTCGACTTTTCCCACAAATTTATATTATTTATTTTGTTTTCCTTTTTTGCTTAATCGTAGTCTGAGATGAGAGAAGATGCAGAAACGGGAGCCAAGAGAGTTACCGAAAAAGCGTAGGCTTTTTGGCTCTCGCAGCGAAAAGATTTTTCTTGTTGAATTTCTTTTGTGATGATTAGATGGAAACGGTTTCGGGGGCCCCCATGTACCGGCGTTACATTGGAGAAAAACTCCACGGAAGGAGCAATACGAGTTACTCGGCATCGTCACTTTTTGACACGTGTCCTGTCGGCTTCGTTTTTTCTTTCCCTTTATTGCCTTTATTTTGTTGTCCTAATCAAGAAAGTATTCAACTCAAAGGTTTCACCGTTCGATCATATCTAATTCTTATTTTTATTATTAATACTAATATAATTACAGAAAATAAAATATTAATTAAAATTCTAATTAAATTAAATTTTATAAAATCATTAAATAATTAATGTTATTCTAATCCCTTATCTAATTTTTATTTTTAAATATTAATAATTATTTTATCATATTTTGTATAAAAGATTATTTAATAAATAACCATTTTCAATAATTTTAAATTTATGCAATTTATGGTATTTTAAATTAAAAATATATTTATTGAATAAAATTAAAAATGTTTGACTTTTTCAAAATAAATTTTATTTAAAACTTCAAGTTATTATAAAATTTATTAAATTATTAAATTATGTCAATCATTATTTTTCAATAGAAACTAGAAACCAATGTTACAAGTCCAGTACTAATTTTGATTATAATAAGGTGTAATTTTAGTATCGATCAATAGCGGAAACAATTATGATAATTTTTAAAATTTTCTAGATAATCTCTCGAATCTATTAAATTATAAAATAGACTCTTAATTTACATCTCTAGTTATATGATAAAAACTAAAATGTTCATTAATTCAAACAAATAAATTGGTCAAATATGAATACTTTTAGAAAAATAAAAATTACTTATAGACAAGCAAAAAAAATTATTCTGAAAACAATTAAGATAACTAAACTCCTACATGACAAGATAGCCTGTAAGGAATGGAAGTGTTTACACATATTGGACTCTTCTAGATAGCAAAATTGATCTAAAAAATGAATGCAAGTAATCCATAAAGTTCTCAACAAAATTCCAAAAGGTTATGTAATGTGCATAATAATCTAAACACGACTCATGCCTTTTTCTCATTTTAACATTTATAGCATAAAAACTATCAAATGCGATGAAAAGACCAATTTTTTCAAACTATAGATATAAATCTATCCTCCCACATGAAAAGGTACGAATAAAGCTAATCATAAATAGGAGAAGTAATTTCCCAAAGTATCTAATCACCTTAAAATTTGTTAAAGCTATTTGCAATAACATACTTAGTTAAAATTCACAACTAGCAAAGTTCAACTTCTAATTAAAAAAAGTAAGACAAGAATATGTCTAAGAAAAAGGAAAAATATGATAAAATTTGAGAGACATCTTGGTCAAGAGGGATCTCAACTTCACCATCATCTATCTCCACTACAATTCCTTGAGGTGTTTACCATCAAAGGTACACCTAATAGAAACACACGCAAGTAAGACATCCTTGACATTCTTACTAAAGTTCTTAGCTTATATACCTCATATTCATCACCAGTGCTATCTTGATGACATCATCTAGCGATATGTTCCCATTGTTCTTGATGTTCTGTCTTCTTTAACTCGTTTAGGGCTTTGATCACCACCATCACAAATGATGGTACCACTATGACCTTGGCCTAACAATTATGTATCGTGAGCTTGATGGTTACATCAAGACCCTTATAGTCCTTGACAATCTCCTTTGCAATGCTTTCTCCAATTTTCTTTAGAGAAAGATTTCGTTGGGACATCAAGAATATTTATATAAAACATTAAAGATCATCTGCTTCAGCTAAAAAGAAGTGTTTCATTCTAGTCTTTTAATATAGGTAATTTGTACCCTAAAAAAAGGGGGTTTCAAAAAGTGAATTATATTTTTACATAATAATATTTACTTAAATTTTGTTAGAAATATATATGAGAAGGATGAGACTCACTTTAATACTAGTTATTGGTTCCTAGATGATACACAATAGGTGGTGAATTGTGTGCGTGTAATTTTTAGCTTATTGGAATGCTAATGAATAAAAATTACTTATACCAATGAGAGATTAATCGCAATAATTATTAAATAAAGTAGGAAAGAGAGACAATTGATTCATAATAGTTCAATGAAATAACACTTAGCCTATATCAACTCCTTAAGCTTCACTAGAATTCACTATTGTCTTCCTTTAATGAGTGAAAAGAAACCCTTCATACAACATCTTCTTAACTAAAGGTAAAGAGGAACCTTTATAATCATCTTCCTTTGCCATATATGAAGATGAAGTCCTTAGAATTCTTATTTAATATTAAGAGGAACCCTCACAATAAACACCTTATAAATCCTCTGTCAGTTGCTTCACTATCATAATCATATATAACTCAAAATCTTCCTTTCCTATGAACTAGGAATAGTTTGATAGATTCTACTATAGGTCATATGCTACAACCAGGTGTTTACCATCCAGCCTTGGATTAAAAACCCATTTGCAACTTTTTAGATAGAAAGATTCCATATTCCATAAATATACCAATTAATCTTGTTTGGAGCTCTTTAGGTCCCATTCTTCAATAGAATACTAGTATTATTATATTTGGTCCAAATCCCTGATTCCTAAAGCTTCCTTCATCAGTTGTCTTGCAGTTAGGTAAAGACTGAAAACAAGGGATAGATTTCATGAAATTAAGGTAAATATATGTTTGATTTGCCAACAGAAGCCATTACACATCTCTTTTTTTAATATGCTTACTCTCAAACTATCTAGTCTAGGATACAGTAACTCTTACAACTCTATTGTAAGGAATTGGAATGGCTTACTATTGTTCAATGGGCTAGGCTTTTTTGTAATATGCTTCCACATGTCTTAGTTAAGTTAAATATAGTTTTGGTTGTAACTCTCATAACGTGTTAGAAGAACACGTTTGCTAGGCTTCATCCATTACTTTATATTTTCATTTCTAAAAATATGATCCCATATTCTAGCTAAATTGATTTTTAGAGAACCCATGTATGATGATGGAAACATGGTATTGGACCAAGTGAGGTTTTAACCCCTGATTTTGATGAGGGAGGTTTCCATGATTTTGATGATAAGAAAATACGTTACTAATAATATTTTTATCCTTGTGATACTAATAAGTTAATATAAAAAAGATCAAGTTCAATGGAAGGGTAAAGTGAGCAAAGGAGCTAATTGAATCAATTCAACATTCAAAAGATAGAGAAAAGAAGCCAGTTGAATCAATTTAATATTCAAAAGATGGAGAAAATAAGTAAAATGGACCACATAGCCAATTTAAATTAAAAACCAAGAACAAGAAGAAATCAAGCACATTAAGATTTAAGTAAATCATTATAATCCTTCTTGTGACCTTATCTTGGTAATTTTAATAAAGTAAAGGCTCAATTATTATATGATATTTTGCACTAAGGGCATATTACATATACCTTTTCATAATCAAGAAAAAATAAAAAATTCCTCTTAATACATTTAAATACTTTTAATAATCTTTTGAAGTAGGCTTAAATCATTTTTTTAGATGAGTGTATTACCTTGATAATTTTTCTCTAAAACTTATTTTAGGAAGTTTGGTTTACTAATGTATGGATTTATGGAACCAATGTTGAAGTTTAGATCAGTTAACTAGTGTCTTTTGAAAACCTGTACCATGAGTTCATGACTAGAATGATTGACCAATGTCATTTTTACTACCTGTTATAATGACTTTTTTATTTTAATAATTATAGTAAGTTGTTTTAAGTAATAATTAGATCTCATATGAGTTATAGGAGGAATCTTAGGCATACTAAAGACTTATTAAGAGCCTTGAGAGGCTATAAAGCGTATATATGCGTGATATAACATATATAGAGCCTTTATTCATCAATATATATTATAAGGATTGCTCTTAACATTAGACATTATTTTTAAAGGATTTCTCTTCAATTTTGATAAAGGAAGAAGTTTGTAAACATTTCTCTTCACCTCTACCAAAGAAGTTATTGTATAGAGGGTTCATCTTCACTTGTTAAAGAAAGAGGATAGTGAATTCCTTGGTGGATCTTGGAGAATGGATGTAGGCTAAGTGTTATTTGTACAAATTACTATAAATCAAATTTGTCCCTCTTTCCCTACTTTATTTTATTATTTTAATGTTTGTTTATGATTTTTTAAATGAAGTTTCCATAATCATTCATTAGAGTAAGTAATTCATTCATTAGTTTAGAATATAAACAGTAAACACATATAATTCACTCCATTGTATGTCCCATATGGGGATCAACACATGAATAGTATCAATTGTGGTTGTATTCACATATGAAATAGCTCATGTACCTAAATTAAGTATGATTTAGACCATAAGTTATATGCACATCACAGTTGTAATTGTACTAGAAAAATCATCTTGTACTAATAAAAAGATTGATTCCCTATACAAAACGAGAGTTAAAAAATGAAATAATCTAATCGTCTATGAGGCTATTATGAGAGTGTCAGCTTTAATGCTAAACGGGAGAAGAAAACCAAATACCCGTAAAGAAGGGGGTAGTCTTTAAGAATATATATAATAGATTCCTCATAGTCTTAACGTATAGGACAAGTTAATTCCCCTAGGTTAACACCATTGATTAAGTCAGATTTGTGCTTAATAATTTATGGCAAATAAATATATTGGCGATTATAGGGTTATGATCAATCAATTAACACCTTTACCATAATTAATGAAAGAAAAAAGGAAAAGAAGATGTTTTAACTTCTCATATTGAAGTTTTGGTAAGTAGAAAGTGTTGAGACAATAGATAGCAAGAATGAAGAATTACGAACAAAAGAATATTTTTAACAAGGTTTGGACTAAATAAAACAAGAACACAAGAAAATTTTTATCGAGGTTTTACCTATTTGATGCACACATATATAGATATATGGACTTTGTTTCTATCATAATCTAAAGACCATTTAACTTATATCTAAATGATTTATATGGGATTTAGTACTTAATTTGGTTTAAATTTTGATTATAGGCCTTATTTTAGCTCTTAAAAGAAGAAGTGGGTTTGCAGAAATTAGAGCCAAGTTGGAGGAGTTTTAGAGTGATTTTAAAGGAATACGATTCGAACCTAACCCATGTTTACTAATACGAATTCTACACAGTACCGTGTTCAACCCGTGTAATTAACGAGTACATTATCCTTCTTTAATAATTTGGTGTACAAAAGAACATGCTATGAACACACCCTCATCAATCAAGAAGCGTTAAGATTCAAAAACTATGATCTCATTCTTATCTCTTGTTTCTTAATTGTTCTGTATGAATTTTCTTTATTTTATTATGAATTAAATTGGCATATAGATTTATATGTGATGACCGTAGAATTTATGTTTTGAATTGATTGCTTTGTTTTAATGAAAAACTTTATCTAAGAACTATTATTATGTTGAATTGAATATAAGAGGTTGAAGATCCAATAATCAAATTCATAAATTAAGATCAATAGATGATATATATGTTTAGATTATAACATAGTAATGAGGGTTGAATAGGTTGCTCAAGAGAGAGTTACATGTTCTTTCTGAGTTAGGGGAAATCTATAATGGAAATTCGTAAAGCGACTTAAAGTGTTTTTAGGGTATTATGATTAGAAAGATTTTTTAATTGACTCTACCTAAGGACAAAGGTTATATTGCTTAAGAGGGAATATAGTTATAAGTTAGCAATTCCTATTAGTCAAAATAACTACAATTAATCACTGAATCAAGATAAATTTAACCATAGTAAAATTTTAGAGAGATTCTACATCTAAGTCTTATTTAACGATTGATTATTATTCTTATCTATTTATTGATTAAATTATGTTAAAACAAGATAAAGTCAAGCATAGTAAAAGTTTTAAAGATTTTTTTATTTTTACCATACATTAATTATTACATCATTAAAAAAAATTCCTATAAAAAGTATTTAAAAATATATATTAATATTTAAGACAAATTTATTACATCAAAATTTTAAATTATATTTAAATTTATATAAATATATTAAGCGTGTATTCGTACCTTCAATCATAATCTTTCTTAATTAGGGTGAAATCTATCATAGAAATTCATAAAGTTAGTTAAAATGTTTTTAGGTTATTTTGACTAGAAAGAGTTTTTGATTAATTTTACTTAAAGATAGGAATTGTATTGCTCAAAGAGAATATGGTTGTAACTTAAAATTTCTTATCGATCCAATTAAATAGAATTAATCATTTAATTAACATAAATTCAAACATAGTAAAGTTCTATGGGAATTCTAGATCTAAATCTTATATATCTACTAATTGTTATTTTGATATATAATTTTGGTTTATAACTCTCCTTTATTGTTCAGCATGATTTCCTTTTCCAGTTTAATCACTCATTTAGATTAGATAATTGAAAGACAAACATTATTAGTAGTTACAGTCCCTACGAGATCAATCTGTACTCATTAGTGCTAGTTACGACTATGTCATATGCTTGTGGTTAAAATATAAATAAATTTTTGGTACCGTTGTAAGGGACTATAACATTAGGAAAGCTTTATTTTTATTAAACTAGTAATTTTTCATTTATTTGTGCTTTTGTCTTATTTTTATCAACCTAAGAATTTTTTGTATTTACTTATTTATTTTTTATAATTCTCTTTCTTAATCTTATGTTTGCGGTTAAGTTTTAGGATTTAGGTAACTATTGCTATAGCGACAAATATAATGGAAGGATGAAGAGAACATTATTCTCTGGGGAATTATTGTATATCATTGCTTATGATGACACTGGATGCTTGGAACGATAGGTATGGTAATATGTATTTTAGAAGCTCAGCTGATAGTGATGATGTGTTTTAACATTTATGGTGGTAACCATCCCAATCACAAATTTCAAGTGCCTTACAATATGTGACAGTCATATGAGTATCCAAATTTCATAAGGAACTAGCCTCGAAACATACCCTACTATGACACTTATAATCTAGGGTGGGGTAACTATCCTAACTTTGCATAAAACAATTAAACTCTAACTAGATTTCAATAATAATAAAAACATAAAAAAGGATAAAAGAATGGCAAGCTCTTTATAACCAAGGCTGAAACTAAAGAATATAAGAGCTTCTGGCCTATACCCATAATATAAAATGTCCGATTAAACAAACTTATTAAGCTTATCTCTAAAGGACAATAAGTTTATTTATTTGGTGACATGAAGCCAAATATAAGGGAATAAGTATAAGCAACGAAGCTAAAGGTTGAAGAAGAAGAGAAACAAGAGGAAGACAAGGCTACTATTCAAAAAGAGAAAGAGAAGGAGCTAAAAGAGCAGGTTGTTAAGGAATTATTAGCAGTCAACTTAAGTACAATGGGCTGCTACTTCCCATTCAACAAACTACCTATCAATAAAAGGTCCAAGTGATTTTATTATTCCTTAATGTATTGATAGTTTGTTAATAAAAAGGTCATCAATGGATGTACTTGGTGTTAATAATTTGATGTCATATATCCTTACTATACCGTAGTATGTAACATTTTTTTAGGCTAATGAACCATTGATTGGGAAGATTAGTGGAAAGAAGCCCTTGATTATAGATTTATGTTGACTAAAGGGCGTGAGGAAAAGGTCAGCTAAAATGTTCAATGATTGTAGATTTTAGTTTTGAGAATGTTTTGTTTAGTGTTTAATTCTTGTTGCATGTGTAGTTTTTAGTAGTTTTAGACTTACAGCTTTAGTGATGTTACTTGAGATGTAACTTGATGACTTTTACAAACTACAAAGGCAACATTACCTTAAGGTGTTAAATTAAGAAGATTTTATCAGCATTAAATTGATATGAATGATTCTGGACAAGATCGATAATCTTACATTATTATAGGAACACCAGTTATCCTCACCTCCCTTCAAATGTTTTTATTATTTTTCATTATTCTTGCATATTTTGTATATTGAGGATAATAACAACTTAAGTATTGAAGAAGGGACTTAACAATCATGCTTATCAATTTTGTTATAATTAGCTTAATGATGAACAATTTGAGAAATTATTTTGAAAAGATGTTAATCAAAATGATTTATTATAAGTTTGATTGTTACTATGATTTAATTTGTTTAAGTAAATAGTTATAAGTTTTGATGGTTAAGTTGATTTCAGATTGGTTTATTAATTTCAAGAATAGATAAGTAATTTACATTATAATACTTTATGTATAATTTATACATATATTTAGTTAAATATAAATTTGATAGGTATTTTCATTATTCCACATAAAAATGTGAAAAAGAAAAAGAAAAAGTGTGTGAATAAGTAAGCATAGAATAAAATCACTCCATTGGCTTCGAATCAAGTAAAAAGATTAACGCTAAAGAATGATACTAATAGACATTTAAAATAGTGACCTAGTTGAGTAATCGAGAGTATTCACAACAAGGTGTTTGCTTTCATGTTGAAAGGTTAGGTAACATTTCAAAAAAAAAATCTAAAAGCTCTTATGTTTTTAAAGTTAGTGTTTTTCTTTAAACAAGGGGTATGAAAATGTTTGAAAGGTTAAAGCATCTTTCTCATGTATGTTTATTTTATACATTAAATTGAATTTTATGAATCGAGTTAAAGTTTAAAGAATTATGAACTAAATTGAATTGATTTATGATTTAATGTAAGTATATAAGTGCCTAACAATTCTTAGAAGTTTGCAGTTGAATGTATAACAAAGAATCTTAATTTTTATGTTTAATTTGCTTAAATGCTTTCCCCAGAGTTGCTTCACATTTAAATTAATAGTAATAAAATTGATTTGTTTGAGGACAAGTAAATGCTTAAGTGTGGGGGAGTTATGGGTATTGATATATGCTAAAATAGGCTTTGTTTTAGAATGAGTTTAATGATTATACAAGATTTGGTACTTACTTTAGTTTATATTTTATTTATAGGCCTTATTTTAACTTTCCAAAAAAGAAGAAACGGATTTGGGTCAAATGGAGCCAAGTTGGAGGAGTTTAAGAGTACTTTAGAGGAATATCGATTGAATACAACTACATGTTCACTAAAACGACACCTATATGATACCATGTTCAACCCATATAGCAAAAGGGTACATTCTACTTCTTCAACAGTTTGGTGTATAGAGGAACAAGTGTAAACATACCTCTGTGTCCTCCCTGTGTTTGAAATGGATGACCTCAACTTCTTTGACATATTGCATACAAGGACACAACGACACAACCTATGTATGTCTCAATTTTCTTTAACATGACACATGCACGGTATCATGTCTAGCCCACGTTACAAATGGAGAGTCTCATACACAAAATAGAATGGGAACAAACCCAACACAGATTCAATATGGTGCCATGTTGCTAACCTAACGCTTACAAAAATTAAGGTTCTTGGTGAAAGCGATCTAGAAGGGGGGTTGAATAGATCGTTGAAACTTTTTTGCAAAGTTCTACAAAAACAAAGAGTTAATACACTCGAACAATCAAATAAATTAAATGAAGAGAGTAGGGAAGAAAGGCAAACACTGTTTTTATAGAGGTTCGGTACTAAAACCTACGTTTTCTACCTAAGCTCTTACTTAGGATTTGGCAAATCACTTTACTATACACTTTTTAGTTCAGTGTGAACTTTTACAACACCACTTGATTTCCGACTCAAGCTACACCTCACAATTGATTTGATTTCCCGGCACAAATCTTACCTCACAAGTGATTCGCCACTAATCACTCAACTCACAATAATCACAATGATAGAAAATTGTAATGATAACTCTCAGTACAGCTGAGTAGAATTAAGAACAAGCTAAGAGCAATACTGATAGCAAATATGGAACTATGTGACTATGAAGAAGAAATCTTAAAGGTAGAAGAGAATAGGTTTTTGGAGATTTGAGGGAAGAATGGGTTTTTAAATACCCGTGCATATCATTAGTCGACTGGTCGAAGACTAGTAGTCGACTAATCTCTTAAAATTTCTTCAAATCCAAACTTTCCATCCTCAATCCACCTTCAAAAACACAAAACCCACTTATTATTTCATCACATCATCCCTTTCTTCCTTTCAAATCTCATTATCGACTCTCAAAACCTAACCTTGTCCATTCTCTGTTTTTGTTCAAATCTCTCTACGTTTTTCATCATGGGTCCAAGAAAAGCTACTGGGAAAGGAAAGCAAGCTGAACCCGCACCTCAACGTCCAAGAGTTCGTGGCTCATCTTCAATGGGTAGTGTAGAGAGAGAAAATGAAGAGGTTGAGTCACGGTTCATCTCAAAGGAGGCTCAAAATTTGTATTATAAGGTACTCAAAACCGAAGTTCTTATCCCTTCTATGAGATTTGATTGGGTTGAACTAAATCATAGTGAATTTATGGAGTTGTTCACTGAAATTGCAAGCTTTGGATTGAGCAATTTTCTGGGGTATATGGATGATATATATGAGGATATGGTTAGAGAGTTTTATGCTAATCTTGTGGTGGTTAGAAGTAATGTAGATACTGGAGTGCATTTGAGGTCTAGCATTCAAGGAAAAGAAATTTTTATTTGTGAAGAAAATCTGTCTATTTGGTTTCAGTTGCCTAAGGGTAGAGTTAGGCCTAGAGCTTCATTCTTAGATTTGAATATTTTGAGACATGAGGATGGGGATACTGATGAGGAAGCCGAAGAAAATTTTGGTTACAATGAAGAGAAGGGTGATGAGTTACTTGGTAGATTGTGTTATGACCATTCCCCACCTTATGAGGCAATGGATTTGCCGTTGAATTATCGATTGTTACATTATGCTATTAATAGAGTGATTTATCCTAAGAAAGCTAGTAATAATCATATTACATCTTTGGATAAAGAAATTCTTTGGCACTTGGAAGAAGGGAGGAAGATTAACTTTCCAAGTTTGATTATTCAAATGATGAGAAAAAAGGCCAATTTATTAAGAGGTGAGCTTAAGGGAAAAATGGTAAAGCATAAAGGAATGCCGTATGCAGCCTTGATAACTTATATCTCCAAGTTGCAAAAAATGTAATTTGAGTGCTTATGATCATTATCTATATCCATCGAGTTGGCGATTTACACCTTACAATATACGGAGTATGAAGTTGGTTAAAACTGTTGAAAAAGGTTGGGTGTATTCCTATCATGTAGAGAAGTTTGGCTTGACTTTGGCAAGTGAACAACAAGTGCCTAAGAGGCAACGTTCCAAGAGAGCCGGTGATCGTCCTAGCAGCTTAAGACCAAGCAATGTGCGACGGAGTGAAGTACCTCAAGAAGAACTTCAGGACATTAAAGATCAATTAGAAGAATTAAATGATCGTTTTGATGATCAACAAAGTATGCTAATACGCATGGAGAAAACCATTGATGATCAACAAAGTATGCTCATGCGATTGGAGAAAAACATTAAGAATATTTTTGATAAGTTAGGTTGTAGACATGATGATGCTTCTCCATCTTGATGATTGTTGCCTTTGTTTAAGACCAACATTTGTTTCTGTTCACATCAGTTTTTATTGTGACTTTCAGTATGTGTTTGTTGAATTTGCTTAAGACCAACATTTCGTACCGTTTTAATCTTTTTGTTTGCATTTTGCACACTTGAAACTGTTATTGTTGGTTTTGTGATTCTTGTTTGATGGTTTGCTACTCAATTGCCATGTGTGATTGCGACTTTGTGTTGATTATGACAAAAAGGGGGAGTATATATATTGTTAAATTGTTTTGAAATTGCTGGACTCATTTAAATTGTTTTGCAATTGCTGGACACATTGGTAATCTATTAACACGTCCAAATTTGTTAAATGGTTACATGTTGACTATCTATTGGTAATTGTTGAAAATTATTAGACGATCATTCTTGCTGGAAAATTGCTGAAATTGGTAAATAATTGTTAAACGTTGTCATGGTAAAGTATTGTTACACTTTGATTGGAAATATGTTTGTTGGATTAACATTATGGATTATGAAATTTGCAATAATTATTGGATTCATTGGTTTATTGATTAAGGGGGAGTAAATCTAACCAACTAGACAAGGCATAAAACCTTGATCAATTTTTTCTTTGTTTTCAATTTCTTAAACAATTTCTAAATGTTTTGTCATTATAAAAAAGGGGGAGAATATTGGACCAATGGTGGTTGACAAAATTAAAATTTTTCTATGTTTTGATAATAATAAAATTTATAGAATTGGTTAAGAACTAATTTAAGGTGATTTGGATTGAAACTCAAATGAAGTATTAATACAAAATCAAGATTGACATATCTTAAACGTGAAAGAGATAAGAAACGGGCAGATTAACATATCTTAAACGTGTAAGAGATAAGCAACGGGCAGATTATGATTGAAGAATTCAAATTACCATCTCAACCAACAAAGATCGAAGATTATCTGAAATCTGTCAGTTGGTGCCATACTAGTCGACCAACAGTTTACCAGTCGACTAAAAATTATCATATCTGATATGTGGGGTTTAGACAAGTCAACCAGAAAGTTGTTAGTCGACTATAAACATCAGACCTGAAAGTTGGATAACTGGATTAGTCGACTAGCAGTCTATTAGTCGACTATTCGAAGAGCGGAGCTGAAAATCTTATGAAAAACGTTGGTGTTAGTCGACTGATGCTTTGGAGACAAGTTGACTATAAGGTACTAGTCGACTATTACATCTCGACTAGTCGACTAACAAGTGCGGCTGAATACATCTGACGAAGTCAATTGATATCAAACGGTACAAAAATCATTCTACAACGGCTATGAGCAATCTACAACGACTAGAAGAAGATCTACAACGACTATAATCATCTGGAAGCCTGCAAATAAATTGAGGAACATCGAATGATCGGTAACAGAAGTCTAAAGTGAAGAATAGTCACATAGTTCTATATTTGCTATCAATTTTACTATTATCAAAACATAGAAGGATTTTAATTTAGTCAACCACCATTGGTCCAACACTTGGTAGCATATAAGGAAATACGTGACTTATATGAACCCATGTTATACTTGTATTTGACATAAAACCTATGACTTCGTAAAATAAAAGACAAAAAAAGAGAAGAATAAAAAAGAGAGACATTTAGGAGGAGTAGAGATCAACGAAAGGCTAAGTAGACTTAAGAGCACATCAAAGAGAAACAATCTTTGAGAAAAGCAAGATTCCATCAAAATCAATCATGAAGCATCAAGATTCAAGAACTATGAGCTCATTCTTATATCTTGTTTTGAATTGAATGCTTAGTTTTAATGAAAGATTTTAGTTTTTTTAAAGAATTACTCATGTTTATATATCATGTTAAATCAAAGGAACAAGAGTTAAAGATTCAATAATCAAATTCATAAATTAAGATCAAAAGATGGTATGTATATATTTAGATCACAATATCAATGATGCGAGTTGAATGAGTTACTTAAGAGAGAGCTACATGTTCTTTCTAAGTTAAGTTCAAATCTATTATAGGAATTCATAAAAAGAGTTAATGTGATTAGAAAGAGATTTTGATCAATTCTACTTAAAAGATAAGGACTGTATTATTCAAGAGAGAATATGTCTATAACTTAAGAATTCATATCAATCAAAATAACTATCTTCAGTCATTAAATTAAGATAAATTCAAATCATACATTAATTGTCACATAATTAATAAATTTTTTCCTATAAAAATTATTTTAAAATATATATTAATATTAAGGGTCAATTTATAACATAAAAAATTTAAAATTTTATTTAAATTTATATAAAAATTTTAAGTATATTCATACCTCCAATCAATTTCAATATCATTTGTGACGTGATATTTTATAATCAACATATATAAAAGTTTTAAATTTGAATTTAGGTCATAAGCTCAAATCTCTTTTAAGTTTTAGCAATTTTATAAAAATAACACATTTAATTATTTATCAATAAAAGAATTTATAAAATTATTTTAAATTAGAATATAATTTATTACGATAGCACAAAAAATAGAAATCATAGTTCAAAACAAAATTAAATGAAGTAAATAGATATAAAATTTATTATTTTGATATGAATGATAATTAATTTAGAGTAATTATTAGACGATAATTATATATTAAAGTAATTATAAATTATTTATAAATATTATATTTGACTAGCTCTTTTTAAAGTCAAAATTTTTAAAATTCAAACCTGACTGATAATGAGCTTGTTAAAATTCAGACTGTTAACATTGGCACTTAGCCTACTCCAACCAAATCAATAATTTGTACACCTTTAGTCAAACTTCAAACAAATATTTGTTTTTACATTACATAACCAATCTCCCTTTGGTCTTGGTCTGCCCAAGAGTTCAAGGATTGCGCTTAACGCGTTGGTTGCAGTCTTGCGAAGACTTCAACTCGTATACACGACGACCGATTTGTTTGATGATAAAAGAAGCGGTCAATACATGACTTCTAGGTAATCGGCCTTAGGGTTCGAGTATTGATCCCCACTTTGGGTGTTAGGTAGACTTTTGACCTTTGGAACCCTTGTCAAAAAAGAGAAAAAAAGATTCTTATGATCAAGCAAATCATCAATCAACCCCATTTTATATCATTAAAAATGCTATTATTCAAACCAATTTACTTGACATGATAACTAAGCATTTTACTTGAAACGAAAACAAGGCACAAGTTAATGGAGAAAGCACACAACATATAAATTAACCTTTTACAAACTTTCCTGACCCCTGCAGATGCATCGTACCTAAAAGATGTGGTTAATTAAAGATCATGGTTACAATTCAAGCTTACGGGGTACCTTTAAGCTGTTTTGACGAAGCTGCAATTTATTGCACATAGCACCAGCAAGTTCTACCTACGATGGTCCAGATTGCTTAGAACCAATTTGAAATGCCAAAGTCACGGAGCTTGCTGAGATGTTTCTCCATCTCTTGTCTACTTTTGGCCCACTCCTCTCTCTGTAGCACAACGTCTGGATATTCTCTTTTACTCTTAAAGCACGAAACAGAAGACAAATTATACAATGCTTAATGTATAATCTAACAGAAGTAAACAATTTCCAGAGATAGCAACCGTGTCAATTATTTTGAAGGAGGCTCCACTGTCACGTATCACAAGTAGGTCTCTCTTTCTATCCCTATTTCTTCCACCAGAAACTGTGACCTTTACAAAAACAAAATTTCATACAGAAAGAAGTAATTGCAAATTTATAATGTCAATAGCAACCCAATCAATCTACAGAAATAGCATATTGCAATCCTCATGAATTACGATGCTCTACTTTCTTGGCGCAGAGTTCCAACACATGTAGACCAGCATAAGGAATATTGGAACAAATACTGCAAGATTACTTTTAATGGAACCCGCAAATGCAAATTGGTGTCAAGACAAGAACTCGCATGGGCAGATTACGAACTACGGCTAGAATTGACATGATCCCTAAGTTTCACGGAAAACCTATGTCTTAAATAATCTTCTTCGAAGTGAAAAGATGTCTGTTCTTTCTTGACTTTCGAGATGCAGACCCATATTTCAGATTTAATCATTGAATGTACATTGATAAAACTTTTGGAGGCAATTACAAGTGATCAGTTTGGTCTCCATTTAAATCAAACTTATGGAACAGTAAGATCAAATTTTAAAAATGGAATATCTGCAGGTTAAACAGTTTGATTCACATGACAATGCATGCAACCTTTTAACTACCAAACAAGGACATAGTGCAATATGGCTCTGTGAGGACATCATCTGAAGTTTTATCAATGTGACACTGAAAATTATCTACACAGCTGCAATATATAGCTAATGGAAATAAAAGGGATGAACCTCAGAAGAATAACTTTCCGTACCAGCACTTTGGCTCTTGTTATTGACTTTGTTTTAGAATCAATAACATATATCTCCTCAAAGTCCAGTACAAATTCCGGATCATGCAACCTCCTGTTTCTGAAATGCTTTGTTAAAAAGACCTATAGCAGAAAATTAAGCTAATGATGTGGCTGTATAAAAATAAAATTTCAGAAAAGCAGAATGATATAGATTATAGGTCTCTTAATCTGCATAGCAATCTGCAAGCAGCCACATGCCAATGCAGAAATGATTGCATGATCCCATTTACTAGAACTGTTTTTGTTTCAAACTTCAACCACCAAACAAATATTTTCTAGACTTTGACTAATCATTCTACAAGACGACTTGTGACCATCCATTATAAATATCTCCAAAATTTTCAGGTTATGAATTTGGTGCCATAGTGGAAAAAGGAAGTATTGAAGTATAAGTAAGCCTCTAGCTTCTCTGCTCCTCTTAATTCGCCGACTATTATATTAGTAAGATCAAATCTGCCCACGATGTAATTGAAAAGGAAAAAGGACAGCATGACAGCAAAGTATATGGTGGCTATTCAAAATGTCCTTACATAGTGTATAATGTTGCAACAACAGACATTAGCTACACAGCTGAATTAATAGTGATATGAGAGGTTTGCCAGAGATACGAAAAAAAGTAACAAAACAGAAGTTTAAATTCACTCTATGTATAAAGTTCAGTATATAGTAAATAAGATAATTTATGTTATCCATGACCACCATATGTTATCCAGACAACACATGTGTTTACCAACAAATCATACCTTCGAGACTTCCTTCTCAGATTTATACATTGGATCACGAGGTGCATCAATTGGTGGTTCTGTTACATTGTACCATCCATAATCACTCTTTGCACATCGAATGTACTGTTGTTTGTCCATAAAAGAAAGAAGACTTAGGCTTTGTGAAAGGAAAGAAGAGGACATGTAACAAAATCACTTATTAATAATGTACGCTACTACTACAAAGAAATTACTCTGTTGATGATTCCTAAAGGTTAGGAAACAACCTCTCTACTAGTTAGGGATAAGGCTGTGTACTTTTAAATTTCCCAGATCTCGCGTATCATCGAGACTTCTACTGAGATATTGTTATGATCTCTAAGGGTAAGAAGCAGTCACCAGTAAGCTATATGTTCATTGTATTGTTATATATAAACCCCTACAACCCCACTGCCTATTTCTGAGATCAGGATTCCACACCTAAACTATCCATATGGTCAGATTTGAGGCACGAAGTATAGAAGGTACTTCATCAAAACATTTTAAAAACATTTTCATTCCAGCTAGAAACGTATCTTCAGCAACTGTTCTACTGAAATATAATCACAGACATTATAGATGCCAGAAGCATTCATAATGAAAAGATATCGAAGCATATAATCATGTTGCAATACAAGATGACCACAAATGTTGCAAAAGCAGTAACAACAGCTAGAAAAAACGGTACCTTTTGTGGCATTGGGGCAAGCACTGTTGGGATGGCATAAACATCAGTATCCGGTGGAGTAACATACATCTGCAACCAACAAGCCAATCGAGGGACGACCATAAAATCCAAAAACTCAACAACCAACAACACAGCCCAAAGTAAAAGTCCACCAAATTTGCGTCAAACAACTAAATCTTACTAACCTCCCTAAAGTCATAAACATCATCATCCGGGTCCGGAGGCTTCCGTATAAAGAAGTCACAATCCAACAAGCTAATCTTATGAAACTCTTCCTCATCAATTCTATAATCAACTATTTTCTCAGACTCCCAACCCTGCGTAGAAACAAAACTCTTGCTGTCCACCATTGCAATGTCCTCCTCGCCATCAGCATCCGACTCCCCTGTGGCAGCTAAAGGGTCGTACTCCACGTCGTAGTCCTTTTTGTTGTCGAGCTCCTCAACCTCCTCGTCATCCATGTCGTAGTCGTCGGGGCCGCCACCCTCAGCGTCGCCATCGTCGGCCTTGGGAACGAATGATGGTCTCGTCGGAGCTTTGATGGGTAGGAATTCGAATGGTGTGGGGTTGAATTTGAGGGAGGAGTGGTAAAATAGGAAAGCAGCAGAGGTGGTTGGTGGTCTGGCGGTGTAAGGCGGCGGAAAAGATAGGGTGAGAGCGGTGGCGGAGGGAATCATGGGATGGTGGTGGTGGCTTTGGATGGTGAGAAAGTGAGGGAAAGAGTCGTGATTTTGAATTTTTGATGGATGTTGCGTGGGGGTTTATGGATTGGGTTTATGGAGTATAAGCAATTCGTGATAATCGCAGTTCTGTTTACTTCAAATTTTCAGCTTGTTTAAATATGGGATAAGTAGTGAATAATTTGATAAATAATTGTCTTTAGCAAACAGTTATTTACAGCGTGTTTGGAACCGTCTGAATTGAATTCATTTGTTTGGAACTTAAAAATGAGCGTGAATTGAAACCGTGCGTGGGTTGAAATCAGCCTTTCTTAACAAATTGAATTCACGTTTCATTTCACGTGAATTCAACCCATTTTAGCAAGCTCATCTGTTTCTCTCTCAACAGCCCCCTTCGAAGAACCCTACACCTGCGTCTCCCAACAGTAGCCGGAACCAACCCAGTCTCCCAACAGCAGCCACGCATCACCGTTACGCTTCTCTTCACCCACGTCTGTCTTCCAACAGTAGCCACGCATCACCAACGCTACTCTTTTCTCACGTCCACGCAACAGCACTGAGCCATCACCAGCAACGTCCACACATCACGCACATCTGCATCACCAGCAACGCACGCATCACGTTTTTCTGGTAAG
>JANKOD010000006.1:10306710-10336358 GCA_026284645.1 Erythroxylum acuminatum | reverse complement strand
AAAAATAAAAATAATTTATTTTTAAGTTTTATTTAATTTATAATTATTATTAGTAATAAAATATTTATTATTATTTTGAAAACTTTGAAAAAAAAGGGGGGAAGGAGAGGTAGGAGGGAGGGAGGGAAAATTTGAAAATTTTGCAAAAAAGTCCCTCAATTTTTTAAAATTTCCGGTACCGGCCGGTATTTGACCGGTATTTTGCTGCCGAAATTGGCCGGTACCGACCGGTATTTTTGACCAGTACCACGTACACCCGTACCGGTACCGATTTTGGGCCGAAACGGAACGTACCGGCCGGTACGGTACGAAATACAAAACACTGGTTTCAACAATATCCACTTTTGATGAAACTACAACTAGAAACATTTAGGAATAGCACATAAGTGTACATTGAATCTTAAAATTATGATCTCATCATAATTTCAATTACACAATAATTATTCCAAGGATTTTATCTTTAGTATTAAAACATAAAACATTAATTAAATTAATACGTAAGATAAATAAAGCCTTTTCAATTAATTAAAAATAATGTCATACATTAATTTGCATCCAATTGATTGGTTGCAAAGGCATAAACTAACATTATAATAGTATAATAATATAATAACAATTTATTTTATTAAAACTTAAAAATGCTATTATATTCATTAATTATTAATTCAGTACTTATCAGCATAATATCTTAACAAATCAAGTCTTTCATTAAATATTTATTTATTATATAATAATTTTAGTAAATAAGATAATAAATTTTTATAATTAAATTTAATATAAAATTTGAAAAATTAATTAATTAAATTTTCTTACCATATTAATTGTTTCAATACTAATTAACTTTTTTTATATTGTCTTGTTGGACTCCATGCTAATATGGTTAATTTTTCATGTCTTATCACTATAGTAGACTTATACTAATATTAATTAATTCTTTTATCATATCAACCCACCAGATTTAAAGAAAAAAAATATTAAGTAAGTTTTTACATCTCATCAGTTCATTGAACTTAGTATTAGTATTAATAAAATCATATTTTTACAAATAAGTTATTTATAAATAAAATGAGTGTAAATATTCAATAAAATAAATTCTATCAGATAATTATAATAATTTATAACATATTAATTATCTGATTTATTAACATTATTTTATAATAAAATAAAATTTTTAATAAAAACTTAATTTGTTATCATTTAAAACTAATTCATATATTATTAATTATTAATAAAATATGATAAATTAATATATTATTAATTTCTAATAATAATACATTTATATTATGTATTAGATATTTATTTCTGCTTCTTTTTTTTTGGAAAGTAAGCAAATGGATTAATAAAGGAAATAATGTAGCATGTAATACCTAATACTATAAAATCCAAGCTATAATTGAAAAATACAATGAAGCATTAGATACATGTTGAGCCCAAATAAGTTGTAAAAATACCCAAGGTATCCTACTCGCAATTATACGAGGTAGTTGTAGTGATTACCCATGGTCGTCTTCCACAGAGGTGAAATTGGTTCACTTAAATTAATTTTAAACAAAAACAAAAATAAATGCAATCCTAAACACTCTATCCCATTTTTTTGATGAAAAGACGTTAAAGCAAATCACGTAATTGAATTGAAAAGTAAACTGATTCAACCGGAAGCAAAACTGAATAAAAATTGAAGTGGAAAACTCATGAGAATTAATTTCACTAATTTAATCTCCTATGCATGATTAAGGGGAAATGATTGGATAGTTGTCTTACTAAAATTAACAATTGGGATTTAAAATCAACTCGAACAATGAACTAATCTAACTTTCGTATTCGATAAATTATCATCTGGATTAATTATGGAAGCCTGACTACTAATTACCACTTAAGTTAATATATTTCTAATTCTTAACCTAAACGTCTACAGTTTTTGGTTCCATATTAAAATTATCCTCTCGGTCCGTCTTTTAATACCAAAATGATGCAAAGTTTGATCAGGCTATTACATCCAATCAATTCAGAAACTATAACAAATATAAGAAAACAACATAGTCCCTCAATCATGCATATTTGACTAAAATAGCTACATTAATCCTCAAGAAAAGGAGATTAGCCCATCATGGAAACAATAAGATTCATCATCTTTATATACTTCAGTCCCATCTTGATTAGTATAAGAGAAGTATTAAACCAACAAACTACGTAAATAACCAAATAAACTATCAAAAGATACAAGTAAGAGTAGGTTAAGCATAACAAGGCATGAGTCTATAATAGAGGAGTAACTATAGCGAAACAACAAAAACAAAAAAGTAAACGAAATGAGCAAACAAGTTTTTGGATGAGGGATCTCAAGTTTCCTTCAACTCTTTGTTGTTCTTCTGCTTCAAAACTCTGTTGTTCTTCCTCTTTTCTCCACTTCTTTCTCTCTCTCTCCTTCTTTGTTCCAGCCGAAATGAATCTGTGTGTTTGCTCTCGGTTTCAGCTCCAAAAAATTGTCCTTGCTTTTAGGTTTCATTCTTTCTATTTGTAGTGTCATGTTAGGTTTAGGTTTTCGTGCCCCTTCAACCTACAGCTGCCATATAATAAAATGATTGATTAAAGGAATGTTACCGGCTCTATATATTAACTCAAGGTTGTGACTTAAACGTCACAACTGTGCATGTAACATGATGCCATTTTCATGCACAATTCTCTTTGTTTAGGTCATGCCACATTCACAAAATAATCCAATTAAGATTCATGCAACATCCACACTAATTTCACTCCATTCATATCAAATTTGAATTAAATCGCAACCAATTTCAACATTTGAAAGCAAGCAAAATCAAACAAAATTAAACACAACAATTCCCTCACACTTAAACTATGCTTGCCCACAAGCAAAATAAAGAACACTAGACTATAAAAACACAAACAATGAGAACAATGATTTTCCCAATTAATAATCAAAGATATCAACGATCAATTTAACAAATACAACCTAAGAACTTGAAACTCGTAATAGTCCGTGAACAGATCATTCTTTGCATGCTTAGCCAAAATTAACAAGTATGTCAACTCAAAGACCATTAATAACTGTGATAAATACTCACTCCACTTTTCATTCTCTCAAGCATTCAAAGGTAGTAAATATTCACTCATTATTCATTTCATGTAAGCCATCTACCATAGGCTTGTTTACTAATCCAATATCTGTCACTCATATCAAAAACAAAAATCAATTCGAAGGTCTTTATTTTAGTTATAATGGGGTCGGGCTAAGGGTAGGAAAAAGGAACATCGCACTTTAAAAACCATATAACAAATTGAGCATTTAAAATAATACAGAACACTGAAAAAATAAAACACTCAATTCTTTCCTCTCATTTACATGGTCAACACTCCCCATTTTACGTCTTTTCTCTTATTTTCATTTTCTGGTCATCTTCTCTTTCCTTTATTTCTTTTTTATTTATATATTTTTCGTTTCTTTCCTTTTCTTTTCTTCTTTTCTTCTTTTTCTTTTTTTATTTAATCTTTTTCTTTTCTTCATTTTTAAATTAATTATTTATTTATTTAAAATAAGGAAATCAAGAGAAGAAAAATATAGAGGAGATAAGATTACTACAACCATATCCATTCCTAATGCAAAAGCCAACTTATTGCTATGACCCCCTCACATTCAAGCAATTACTTCTTAAACCCAATAATAACATTTCAAATGTTCAACTCACCTTATGGTAGATGAAACAAAGAGGGTAAATAATTAAGGCAAGGGCTCATATTTTGGGTTTAAAGAAAGAAAAAGGTTCAAGTTAAGCTCAAAGGGGTTCACTAAGGGAAATATTATGGTGGCTTTTTAAGCAAAAGGGTACATCTTAATTGTCTTCATCATTTTCAATGTTTGCATAAGATTATGTGATCTTAACTAGTATTTATAAGTAAGTTCTAGAGATTCTTAATCATGAAAGAACATTCTCAGTGAAGAATACATGAATTTGGTATTGAATATTTCAGACGACTCAAATTCTTACCAATGAAAATTGACATTCATTTATCACAACAAACTAATGTCCTTTTAATCGAAATAGTTAATCAGTCTAAGCATGCAAGTATAATCCTTCACTCATATTATGCATTTCTAATCCCGATTGAGTTCATTTAATGACCTTATATCTTTAACTATTAAATGGGAAAACAAACACGCAATACAAAAATAATGATTTTTTTAACTAATACTCCCCCATACTTAAACATCACACTATTCCTAATATGATACAAAAAAAGTAAAAGAGGGGTCTAAGACCAAAAAAAATTTAACACAAACAAGGACAAACATTAAAAACTAAAAGAAATTAAACTAACATGCAGTAAAAATAATGAAAAGAAAGAGATAGAAATACGATACAAAAGTGTGAGTGGTGATCGCGTTGATGCGATGTGAAACATGACAGTAAGCATGACGTCCTTCATTGAGGAGTGGTGAACAACTGTAAGGTAGACAAACAGAAGAGATTGAAAAGTAGGCTTGTGCACGCAAAGCAAATAAATTAAGTCAAGTTTCACTAAAAAGAGATAACAAACAACTAGTTGGAAAACAAAACAGAAATTATATGGGTTGCCTCCCATTTAGTGCTTCTTTAATGTCTTTTAACTAGACATCTCAACTGTTATGCTCAAGGTGGATCGCTTAAAGTGATTGAGTCCACTGCTTTCTTCTCTTCATTGGGACCTTTCCTCAAGAATTAGCCAACCTCTCCCTTAGTTGCATCTACTAGCAATTGGCAGCATTCATTATGCTCTTTAACTAAGTCCAGCTTCTTTTCTTCTTCCTGCAAGGAGAAATCAAAATATGCAGCATTAACTTGATCAAAAAAAGAACAGTCTTCAGAAACAGTAATAGTAGGAACAATTCATCATTAAAGATTGAAAATTCTACTATTTCTCCCAAAATAGTCATGCTCAGCTTTCCGTTCTTCACATCAATCAAGGTATTTGTAGTAGCCATGAAAGGCCTCCCTAAGAGTATGGAGTGCTCTTTTTCTTTCTCCTTTATTTCCACCATGTCCAAAACAAAAAAGTCTATAGGAACAATCAATCCTCCAACTTTCACTAACATGTCCTCCATTTTGGAATATGGATTAACCTATCAGCTAATTGCAATCACATGTTCATAGGTCTTAACTATCCTAGATCCAATTTCTCATAAATAGAGTAAGGCATAAGGTTTATGCTTGCTCCAAGATCAAGCATGCCCATAACCTCATCACCATTACCCATTGATACTTTCATGATAAAACGTCTTAGGTCTTTTAGTTTGGGGGCTAAATGTTGCTACAGAATTGCACTTGCTACTTTCGAAACCAGAACCTTTTCATTAGACTCAAACTTTTTTTTCTTGGTGTTTAGTTCCTTGAAGAACTTAAAATAACCCGGAATGTTCCTAATCACATCTAACAAGGGCAAATTAACATTGACCTTAGAAAGCATGCTATATAGATAGGAAAACTGTTCATCTTGTTTCGATTCCTAAAGGCAGCTTAGATTTGGAATTGGAGGTCAATAAGGATTTGTTGCCTTGTGTAATTTTTATCCTTCATTGTCCTTGGTGTCATGCTTAAGTTGTTTACCTTTTTGAATATGACTTGAGGAGTTTCTCCCACTGCTTTCCTCATTCTGCTCAGCTTCTTCTTTGGTGAGGCTTTCCTCTCTTGATTATCAATATCAGATAGCTCAGAAGGAAACTCAATAAGATTGTAAATCACTTTACCACTTCTTAGAACGATAATTGCCTGGGCTTGCTCAGGTTGACTAGGCAACTTTCCTTTCTGATTGTTGTGCATTTGAGCAGCGAGTTGCCCTACTTGGATCTCAATCCTCTTGACAAATGCTTCTAAGGAGTCGAATATCTTGTTGTTCATTTCTTGATTCTAAGTTGTGACCTGAATGAATGCATTTAGGCTTTCCTCCAAATAAGGCTTTCTTGGTAGGTTGTCATTTGAGGATTGCCCTTCGAAAATGTTTGGCCTCTGAAAATTTTGATATTGTGGTTGGGGTTACATGATGGATTGTTAGTCTTCTAAGAGAAATTGGGATGGTTTCTCCAACTAGGATTATAGGTGTTTAAGTATGGATCATTTCACTCCCTCGATTGAAAACCATTAAGTGAGTTAACTTGTCCTTCCCTATCTGCCAAAGATTCATAAGAATATGAAAAAACATTAGCTCTATGCTCAAAAGTTGTAGTTAGCATCTTCATATGCCTCATCAACTCAGCTAACTATATAGCCAATTCTTGATTCGAGCTCACTTCATGAACTTCAGTTCTTCTTCCCTTAATGCTCTTTTGTTGAGAATTGGCCCCCAATATTTCAAAGATTTCATATATTATTTTAGCCTTCCTCTCTCCTATAGCTCCTCCTGCTACATTGTCTACCATGTACTGGCACTATTGCGTCAGCCCATCATAAAAGAATTAGTTTAGCATGTGAAGCAGGAAATGATAGTGTGGACATTGTATCAACAAGAGTTTAAAGTGTTCCCATGCCTCGTGGAATGGCTCTCCCTCAATTTGAGTGAAGGTAGCTATCTTGGTGTGCAACTCAGAGGTCTTTTGATGGGAATAAAATTTCCCATGAATTTGTTATATACTTCCTCCCATGTAGTCAATGAGTCGGGTGGAAGAGTCATCAACCACGCCTTGTCCCGATCCTTTAATGTATATAGGAAATATCTCATTCTGAGTTGATCTTCGTTTAAGCCATCCAAAGGGAAGGTTTGGAGAGTGGTATAGAATTCCCGAATGAAGCTCAAAGGGTCTTCATTAGGAACCCTATAGAAAGATGGCAGCATGTTGTAGTGGATGCTCTTTAATTAATAGTTTCTAGCTGCCTCTTCCAAATGTATGCATGATGTGGTAGTATCAATCACCGGTCTAGCGTACTCCTTTATTACTAACTGCCTTTCACTCAGTTTTTGGTTATTAACTTGATCTTCACTCTTGGGTTCCTCGTGATCGTCTTCAAAGCCCCCTAGGTCTTCGTATTCGATGTACGTTATCAATAAAGGGAACTGGTTCACTATCTAAAGATCTCCTTCCTAGCATAAACTAAACGAGTTCACTTCTGGAGACCTCCTCCTTAGCACACATTAACTATAGAAAGTACTAAATTAATAACGAAAATTAACAAAACACGTTAACAAAATAACACAATAAAATATGTAAGTAGGAATAAACACAAAAAATCAAAATCACTTTAGCAAAAAAAAAACAATCAAAATTAATTTAAGTCTAAACGCTAAACACCTCCCTGGTAACGATGCTAAAAACTTATTACGCACAAATAAGTTCTAAAAATACCTAGGCCATCTTACTCGTAAGCATACGAGGTAGTTGTGGTGATTACTTAGGGTCGTTTCCCACATAGGTGAAATTGGTTCACTTAAATTAATTATGAACAAAGACAAAAATAAATACAATCCTAAACACTCTATCCTGATTTGTTGAGTAAAAGACTTTAAAGCAAATCACACAATTGAACTGAAAAGTAAATTGATTCAACCGAAAGCAAAAACGAATAAAAATTGAAGGGGAAAACTCTTAAGAATTAATTTCACTAATTTAATCTCCTACGCATGATTAAGGGGAAATGGTTGGATAGTTGTCTTACTAAAATTAACAGTTGGGATCTAAAATCAACTCGAACAATGAACTAATCTAACTTTCGTATTCGAAAAGTTATCATCCGAATTAATTAAGGAAGCCTGACTACTAATTACCACTTAAGTTAATATATTTCTAATTCTTAACCTAAGCATCTACAGTTTCTTGTTCCATATTAAAATTCTCCTCTTGGACCTTCGTTTAATACCAAAATGATGCAAAGTTTGATCATGCTATTACATTCAATCAACTTGAAAACTATAGCAAATATAAGACAATAACATAGTCCCTCAATCATGCATATTTGACTAAAATAGCTACATTAATCCTTAAGAAAAGGAGATCAACCTATCATGGAAACAACAAGATTCATCATCTTTATATACTTCAATCCCATCTTAATTAGTATAAGAGAAGTATTAAAGCAACAAACCAAGTAAATAACTAAATAAATTGTCAAAAGCTACAAGCAAGAGTCGGTTAAGCATAACAGGGAATGAGTATATAACAAAGAAGTAAATGTAGCAAAACAACAAAAAAAGTAAACAGAACGAGCAAACAAGTTTTCAGATGAGGGATATCAAGTTCCCTCCATTAGTTCTCGTCCTTTGCTGCTACTTATTCTTCCCTAGATGATCAAAGGCTCTCCTTGTTTTTAACTCTTTGTTGTTCTTCTGCTTCAACTATCCATTGTTCTCTCCTCTCTTCTCCACTTCTTTCTCTCTCTCTCTTCTTCTTTGTTCCAACCGAAATGAATATGTATGTTCCAGCTCTAAAAAATTGTCCCCGAGTGCCAGGCTTCATTTTTTCTATTTATAGTGTCACATTAGGTTTAGGTTTTCGTGCCCCTTTAACCTACAACTTCCACATAATATAATGATTGATTAAAGGAATGTTACCCACTCTGTATGTTAAGTCACAGTTATGACTTAACAAGTCACAACTGTGCATGTAAGTCATGGTTGTGACTTAAATGTCACAATCGTGCATGTAACATGATGCCATTTTCATGCACAATTCTCTTTGTTTAGGTCATGCCACTTCACAAAATAATTTAATTAAGATTCATGCAACATCCACACCAATTTCATTCAATTCATATCCAATTTGAATTAAGTCACAACCAATTTCAACATATGAAAACAAACAGAATTAAACAAAATTAAACACAACAATACATTAGATATGTACTAAAGAATCCCCTTTTAGTCTCTTATGATGGAAAGCTTAGAGCATATATCCAAAGATAGTGTTAATACAACTTCTTTAGCTACAACATGTAGTTTGATCTTGTGTGTAATTCTTAAGGTATTTTCCTCCAAGGATACTAATATGTTCCCAAATATTTTTTAATTCCTCTATTTCCATATGAAATACACTACTATGCCAAAAGCAATTTTAAGTAACTTTAGATCCTATGACATTTCAGCCTCATGTAAGATACATTATCTAGTATATTAGCCTATGTAGTGACTTGAATTCTCATGTTGAAAGTAATAATAGTAGTTTCTAGAATTTATAGGAGAAGTTAGACTCATAAAATAAACTCAGGCTTTCATTGAGTTGGAACATAAAACACAATTAATGTTATTCACAGTGATTTTCAATATGTCTTTTGTTTTAAGTCTCCCTAAAGTTGCCATCCATAAAATAAATGAATGAGAGGTTATAATATAGGAGTCCTACTTAAGCTTATGCCATATGAAGGAAGTAGGAGCTTGCATGAAAAGTTTTTTTTCATAAAGCAGTGGTGAACTTCAAGGACTTATCAACAATCCCTATAATATAGTGCTCTTTAGCATGGTTAAGAGAGTAATCTAGTTAGTTTGTAATGATAAGTTCAATACGTCTTGAATCAAATGGCCATGTCTAGTTATTATTCAATGAATCAGTTTGAGAGCATGCAACTTTGATAGCCGCAGGAACAACAATATTTAGATGAGCAATTTCATTACACCTAAATAAAGGTCCCAAACAATACCAATTATCACACCAAAAATAAGTACATTTTCCATTTCAAATTATATGATGGATAATTAGTAGAATTAACTCCCTTATGCTCAGTGTTTTTTAGAAGGTCTAGGATTGAGCAAGACTAGGTGAAAATGACCAAGTTCTTACCTTTTTTCATATAGTAACTATGAACCTATTTCACCCACAAGTTCTCTTTCTCTATGCATAGTTTCCAAATCCTTTTAGTTAGGAAGATTTTAATCATTATCCTAACATAAATGAGGCTTAATCCCTCTTATTCTTTTATTTGATATATCATACTCCATTTAATATAAGGAATTCTGCTTGATGAATTAGTTCCATTCCAGATAAAATCCTTAATTATATTGTCTATAGACTTTATAACACCTTTAGGAATGGCTAGAAGCAAACACCAATAGTTGTATAGATTGCTAACCATGGTAATAGCCAACTGAAGACTATCCTCATAAGACAAGGCTTTGGTGTACCAAGCTTGTAATCTCTTTTATATCGAGTTAATAAGTGGAAAACAATCGCCAACATGAAGTTTCTTTGTAGAAATTGTAACACCTAAGTACTTAAAAGAGGGCTTGATAATATTCAACCCTAAAAAGCATACAAAGTTATTTATGCCAAGAGGAGAATAAGCATACAAAATAAATGAACTTTTACTAGGATTAAAAGTAAGACCTGAAACATCTTTCAAAATCTCCAAAGAATCAATTAGTGTTTTGATAGAGAGTTTATCAAAACCACAAAGCATGAGTAAGTCATTTGCAAATGATAGTTGAGAGATCTTAAACTTATCACATCTATAAACCTAAAGTCTATGTTTTTACAAATATGTAAAGTTGTAATCCTTAAGAGTACCTCCATGTATATTGAAAAAAAATAGTGACAAAGGATCACCTTGTCTAAGAGCATAAGTGGTGTTGAACATCATATTCGGTTCCCTATTAATCAGGATTGCAAAAAAGAAGAGAAAAGAGGAGATAAATATTAGTATCCAATCCATAAATCTGTTAGGATAACCAAGAGCTGAAAGGGATTCCTTAATGAAATCCTCATTAACTGAGTCAAAAGATTGTCCTATAAGCTTTCTTATCATTAATCTTAATGGTTTAATCCCTTATTTGGGTACCCTCTTATCTTAACTTCCTATAGTATTTCCCATACTTACTATTCAACATCTTAAAAGCTAAAGATTTTACAATACGTGCCTTCTTACCATTAATACTAATGTTGAAATCCTTATCAATATACCCCTCATCTCAAATTTTCATATTTTCTTCTCTCTCTATTCAACATCTTAAGAGCAATTTTTTATATAGGCCTTCTTATCATTAATCTTAATATTGGAATCCTTTATTAGTGAAACCTTGAACCCATTTATCTTTTATGTTAAGCAATCCCTAAAGAATTGTAGGTATTGCTTTGCTATCTAACTAATGTTTGCCTTAGTGTTATCATATTCCCTTCCGCACTTACATGTCAACTAATATGATTTAATCTTGAAATCATCTTTTGATTGAGTTGGAGATGTATGAAATCTCCATCCATTTTTTTTCACACTGAAGTTAGCCATGTACTTCTTATTCTTAACGAAAATAAAGTCAAGCCCTTTTTTCACTAGAAGTTGAACCAATATAGTCGTAAAGATTTTAACCAAATAAAATAAGTTAAAAACTTCCAAATCAATTGGCCTTTGGAAGTCAATTTATGCATTAAACTTAAGAAATCTTTGTCTCCTCCTACCTTCATCATTTGAGCTTCTGTCCATATTTCTTAACTCATTAGAATAAGCTTATTTTGAATAATCATTAATGTCAACCCATATTACTACTTGTCCTTCTTGTCCTACATTTGTATTATATTTAAGTCAAGTCACATCAAACATCCATATAGAAACCTGTTAATTTCGTAAGCAATATCAAATAATCTTTCAAAAGAATTATAGCTTTTGATGCATAATCTGGATTGGTAGAGTCATCAACTTTATGACCACATTTCCTATTTGATTCATTACCAACCCTATGCATCTACTCATCTTCCTCAATGGATTCTTCCATTTTGTGGATATGTTCATCTTCATCTATGACTCCTCCATCCTGGTCATCTTCATTTATATTCTCTAGCTCCTTATATTCTAGTGTGGGTTCTTTATCTCCTTACATCTCTTTTATGTCCTTTTACATATGCTCTCCACACTTTTACATATGTTCATTTCCTAGGGATTTTCCAACCCTACAATCTATTCTTCATCATTTATGACAACTTGTATTTTTTAAAAACATTTTTAGACTTTTCCTATTTACAAAATCTCTTGATGTATGTTTAAGTATACCTCCATCGCTTCATAATTGTTCTCCACAATTAGTTTGTAACTTTAATATCATTTCTTCTTTGAGATCTCTTATAACATCCTTTAAAATTTCAGGAGTAAACTTGTATTGAATCTCTAATATATCTCAATAACCTAAATCCCTAAATGTAAGGATGAATTGTAGCATCATGAGGTAATTCAACTCCACCCAAAATGAGTTCCCTTCTAAGGTGTTACATTTCAAGAATAAATCTAAATATAACCTTAATGCAAGCATAGAAACTTTACTCGTGGACCTATAAAGAATAAGAAAAATTGAGGTCATAATTATATTAACAATTTATAATTAATAAGAAGATAGATAAAGAAAGTCCAACATTTAATTATAATCACATTTTAATTAATTATATATGTTTTGTAAAAAATAAATATAGATAATCCATTATTTTGAAAGATTTATAAAAAAATAAAAATTAACCCATCACTATAGGTATTGTTATGGACGTGTGTTAGTTCCCATATAAAACATAAGAGGGGGGAATGAATTGTGTTTGTTTGTTTATGTGAATCTCAAAAATCTTTTTAAAATTAGTGAATAAAATACCTAAACTAAAGGGTGAATGTGACAAATAATTAAATGGCAATGATACAAATAGAATAAATATAAAAAGAATGAGAGAAAAAGAGATAAAATATATTTATAATGGTCCGACCAAAAATCTTTCGTCTATATTTATTCTGTGAACTCTACTTGAAAATTTACTATTGTCTTCTATGGGCAAAGATGAGCCTTTCATTATTATTTCTTCCTTCTTATAAAGAGGAACCATTACACATTTTTCTTTCTTAGGATAATTAAAAAATACATTAAACAACTTCTTTTCTGTAAGTTAAAAGGAACTTTAAATAATTCAATTTCTCTCTCACTGAATATCTCAATCACTTAAAAAATGTAAGAATTACTTCCTTGATCATATAATGTACTAGGCTCACACTATGCTTTCATGTATAGAATTGTGATAAAACTTTATTAAAACTCCCTATATTGACAAATATCCTTCCCTAAACTCATAAATAATCTATTTATACTCAAAGCAAGCAAATATAACTATAAAAGACATAAACTAATTGTTACAACAATTAGTGACTGTGACTGAAGTTGAATAATATATGACACTGGTTAACTAATATATCAACTAGTGTTCTTGACACAAACCACACATGCTCACTATTTTGTAAACTGACTTTCTTTTAAAGACATTGGTCAATAAATTTATGTGTAGATTCAAAATCCTATTATAATTTAACCTAACTCTAACATAAGTCAATCTACCTCTTGAAATAAATATTTAAGAAATTCTTACATTATTTCCAATTTTTTTAAAAAAAACTTGATCTAAATCCATTTCAAAAGTTCTTTAAGAGTATTTTAATGAATCAAGAGGATTTTCTTTTAAATCAAATTAAATCTCTTTTTGATTATGAAAAGATTTATGTATTTTACATATAATGAAACATGCCCATGCAATATTGAGCCCTTGGACCATTAAACTGACCAATATAAAGTTATGAAAAATATTATAATGACTTGTTATATATGAAATAGCTTTATTCTTTCTTTTTTTTTTTGTTCACTTGACTTAAATTACTTTAAAATTCACTTGAATTGTTTTTTTCTTCACTGTGCTCATTTTGATAATCTTTTGATTATCCTAATGATTTAATTTATCTTTTGATCACTTTCTCTTACACTTGATCTTTTATATACTTCTTGATTCCATTATTATTAAACTACTAATATCACCAAAATCAAATTCATTAAGACTAATATATTTTGTTACTATCAAACCATAAGTTAGGACCTCATTTGGTCGAACAATGTGGTAATAAAAACTCATAAAAAAGTTAGTTCATTAAATAAAAGATGATGAAATCTATGACTTGGTATTTTACTTTTCTAGTCAACCACACTCTTCTAATATAAGGGATGTGAACCTGTTTAGGAGTAAACCCTAGAGAACCCTGAAACAAAATCGAAATCTCACCAAGAAAACCAAAACAAAATTTTGAGGAACTACATATTGATTATAAAGAATTAAGAAGCAAGTTTATAAGAGATTTAGGATGCTAAAAAGAATGAATTATTTTAAGAGTTTTGAAGTTTAGTGAAGAACAGGGGGATAAAGTACATATACTTTTATCAAAAAGTGATTTTGCAACTTAAATATGCCTTGGGTGATTATATTCTCCTTTTATATGGAAAAAAAATGTGATAGGCATCCTAACTACTATTGTAACAAACATCTCTACTTATATTAAAGGGATAATCAATCCTAAAGTGCCTAATCTTTTAGAAAATTTTCAATTTAGTACTTAAGCTTTTGAAATTTTCAGTTGAGTGACTAACCTTTTAAAACCCTAACATTTTAGTTTAAAATGATAGTTCCATTAGTGATTTGTTGATTTGGCTAATCGAATCTTTTTTGCTCGTGATATATAAGTTTCAACCTAAAAAATTCTATTTACTCCATGGCCACTATTTTTGTAGATGGACATCTAGACATCATAAATAAAAAACATTCGGTTAGCCAAATCAGCAAATTACTAATTGAACTAACATTTTGAAATAAACTGTTAAGGTTTTAAAAATGTTTTCACTAATTTGAAAATTTTTAAAACTTGGATACTAAATTGAAAAAAATCCCAAAAGGTTAGGCACTTTAGGATTAGTTATCCCTAAACTAAAATATTAACTACTAATACTGCTTAAATTGGAACTTTAATAGTTCTTACTTAACTAGGAAACTAACTAATAGTTCTCCTTTATCTAGGATTATAGTAGAACACTTCAATTAAAATTCTAGGATTCTTATTTTATTCATATTCCTAATGTTTAAAGTATCATCTTTAGGGCTTTTCCTATTTAGATTGGAATTTAACCCCACAACAAGCCCAAATCTAATTAGGAAACTAGCATATAATCACAAAACCGTATTAAACTCGACTTGAATCATCCAATTCAAAGCATATTTAAGCTTTTACTCCTGATTCTTGTAATTAATCTACTAGGCATAAACAATGGATTTTTTGATTGACTAGTTACACTCAGATCAATAAGTTATTGTGTATTTTACTTAAATATTAAAAGTTGTACTATAGGTTAACGGGGGATGTTATAGTATAAGTTAAATCTTAGTGGATGTTATGGTACAAGTGAAAAGATAAGCCACTAACAATTTATTTGAGAGTAAGCATACATTATATATTCAGACAGATTTAAAGAATAATCCTAAGCAACTTAAAAATATATTTGTAAACAAACTAAGAAACCATGTATTTGTAGCTTAGAAGCTAAAATTATGTAAGGAATAATTAAATAAAGTAGGGACAAAGATTATAATAAAGTAATAAAATTAACAACATTGTCTACCTAATCAAAATTTTAATAAAAACTAAAAGAAAGAATAGAGGGTGATTAATGTCTTACTCCATATGTAATTGACGTGCATGAAAAATGCACATATTTTCTTAAGTAGTTTACTTAATTTTGATGTTAAATTAACTTACTTTACTTAGTTTTTAATTTCTTTTCTTCTCAGATAATTATGAAAACTGACCTTATTATCATATTATTCAAGAAATGAAGGTCATTTCAAACAAATCAAAAAGAAAATCACAATCCCTAGAGTAACATGGTCTGGTACAGTATAGGATAAATAAGAAGACATATTACGACAGATAGTGTAGTAATTTCAAGAAATATAGTGAGATCCAAACCCCAAGGCGCAGGCGAATTGGTGTTGGGACTCTCTTGGCTTAAGTGAGGTCGTGGGTTTGAACCCCCCTCATATATGCAGCTGTTTAAAACTTGAGGTCAGAGCTTCGCCTCCCGCAAGGGACCTACCCGACTTGAGCGGTGATTAGTCTGAACGTAGCTGACTTAAAGGTGTCTTCCCATAATTAAAACCTGCCTAGGATACCTCGTGGGGGAAAAAAAAGTGAGATCCACAATTTTCCGACACAACTATGCCAAAGGTTGTGTCCATCACCTAGAGGAAACATTAAATATGCTTCGTGGTTAAATACCTTTATATATTTATATAGGAAAAACCCTAAGGATTATTTTTTATAGATTAATTCATATTTATTTATGATATGATATATTTTTGTGCATTATTGTTAAAAAACCCTAACGATTATTTTTTATAAATTAATTCATATTTATTTATGATATGATATATTTTTGTGCATTATTGTTTGAAAGAAGCGATAAAAATATTTGGTAAATGACTGATTGAGTTGACAGATTTAACCTAATTAGCATAAAAAGAAAATGCTGAAATATAGGAGCACTTCACTCAGCTGTTTGAAAATGTAATATGCAAAAGTTAATAATATCCTCTATTTTACTCTTAAGTCTCTTAAGTCTTAAAACATAACTGTCATGTCCGTGATAGGAATTGTCACAGCATTACACAAGTCATAGGCTTGACATTTATAACACGCCTATGAGTCTTTTTTATTTTTTAATTTCAATTATGCTACTATTAGTTTAATAAAAAATTTAAATTACATTTTAATTTTAGTTATGCAAATATGAATTTTATAAAAATTAAAATTAAAATCATAAAAAAAGAATTTTTCATTTAAGTCACAGGCGTGACACTTCTGTCACGCATGTGACATTGATTTTTTAATGATTTTAATGTTAATTTTTCAAAATAAAAAATTTAAAGTTTACAACATTGATTAATCTATTAAAATTGTTTAAATAATTTATAAATTATATAAAAATAAAATTAATGCAATATTAAACATCTTGTATATTTATAATAACTGTTTTTTTTTCAAAGAATGCTTGTGAAATGCAAATAAATTATACAATATATTATATATGTGGAATAGCTTTCAGTAACTTATTTTAATTTCTCAAAATTAAAATTTTTAACACAGATATATTACTTTGGAATTATTTATCAATGAAAATATTTGTTTTTTATTAGAATAAATTATTTTTAGTAACATGTAATTTCTTAAATACTAATATTTAACTAATTTTCAGCATCAACTTATATGATAAAATATGATTTAAAATAAATATTGATAATAAAGCTTCAATTAATACGACATTATAATATATTAACTTTCATAATACATGTCAAAGTATAAGAATTTGTTATAGAATATAATTCTAAGTTAAAAGATATTATTTTTTTAAGACTTATCTCACTTGAATACTTTTAATTTGATAAATTAAATTATATCTTAAAGATTGGAGATAAGGTAAGAAATTTAAAGTTTAAACATTGATTAATTTACTAAAATTGTTTAATTAATTTATAAATTATACACAAATATAAAATTAAATTTAAAATGGATCAATTATTATTATTATTATTATTATTATTATTATTATTATTATATATTCTATGTTTTTATTAGATATATAAACTTAGTTTTTTAAAAATTAAATATCTAAAATCTAAATCTTATAAAAATATTCAAAAAAACAATACTAAGAAATAATACTTATGTCCTTATAATTTTTTTAAAATTATGTCTTTATAAGTTATTTTATACATAAACAGTAATATTAAACAACTAATTTTATCAAATATTTTTAATAAACAATTAAAATTATCTGCTAATCAAATTAACTAGTATAATCAACTATCAGTTTACTGCTAATAGCCGACGATGGCCGATAGTTTGAAATTTAGATTCACGTTTGTTGACAGGGAAGTGGTCTTCTGTCATTTGGAAGTGGCCATAATGAACTGTCAAGTTGGGAGCAGTCTTACTCTCCATCCAGAAGCTACTCTTTTTCATTTAGAAGTTCTTAATTTGGGCGGTTAGCTTGAGGTATATATGGTTATCATATTTATGCTTGAAGAATTAAGGTGAATTCAATTAACCAGAGATGATACAATTTCGAATTCATTATTTTAATTAGCATTTATAAAAAATATTTTAAATTTTTGTATGTTTAAATATATAAAATGTATTTTAAAATAATGCAAGTAACAAATTAAATTCCAAAACATTTATTAGGAGAAGGAGAGCCACGTAAGACAACGGTTAGCTCTATCTGGACTGAGGCCCAAAATCAGAAGTTAATGGGTCGGGCAGAAACCGGAGCACCTTTTCCCTCCTCAAAAATTTTCTCGGGAAAATTGAAACAGAAAAGAAATTTCCAGTTAAACCCACGGAAACCGTTTCACCCCTCCCGCCGAGCTCTCCGCTATTCAACTCCACTTAGGGCTTTCCACAGCTTCTTAAACTTCCAAATTCTCGATTTCAATGGAGGAAGGCAGTGCTGGTGGCGCTGACGGAGGAGGAGAGCCGTCGTCGTCGAGGGTAACGCCGTCGTACGTCAAATTAGGGGACAGGCAAATATTCACAGTGGAGCTTCGACCCGGAGAGACGACATTTGTGTCGTGGAAGAAGCTTATGAAAGACGCTAATAAGCTTACTAGCGGATCCGAACCCGCCCCGAACCCGTCTCCCGTCAACGCTCACCCTAACCTCGAGTCCCGCATCGCCCCTGTAAGCCCCCTTCCATTTCCAATTAATTATGCATACATTTTTATGAAAGATTAATTAGTCTGAATTGAGGAGATTTTGATTAAAGATTTTGAAAAAAGGACCTTGAGGTAGTCTCACTTGTATTGATGAATTTGGGCTTTGGTGTGGGAGAGTACCATAGGGCTTATTCTGTAGATTCACAGCTTTAAACGCGTTGAATTATGTTGAAATGTTTCGATAGCTGTCATTGTGCGTGTCTGTATTGAGCTGGCTGGTTTTGTTCGATGTGGACTGTGGAGTTATTAGTTTGTGGTTGGACATTCTTTAGGGGCAAGTTGGTGAAAAAGAAGCCAAGGATGCACCACCTCCAAATCGTTTCAGTGCTGTGATTGAGAAGATTGAGCGTCTCTATGGGGTATGTTTATGCTTGACCTACTTTCTATTCATTTTTTGTGGCATTTTTGTATAATGTGCATGCGAATTTTGCACCAATTTGATAAATTTACATGTTTTTATTTCTTTTTAGGCTAAGGATAGTAGTGATGAGGAAGATCTAAAGGATGTTCCTGATGACGACCAGTATGATACAGAAGACTCTTTTATAGATGATGCGGAGCTGGTTGGTATCTTATCTGCGGTTTTAATCTTCTGCAGAAATTCTTCAGTGTAAATAGGCACGGTAATTTTGGATGTTGAAGTGGTTTTATTTTGTTCATTAAAGGTTATACATTTTTGCAGGATGAATATTTTGAAGTTGATAATTCAGCAATTAAACATGATGGGTTCTTTGTTAATAGGGGAAAGCTTGAACGCATGTGAGTTCTTTTTAACCTATTCTATTGATGATAAAGTCACAAGATGCTGTAGCACGTTGTCATTGGACGGGCACTGGTCAGCCCTTTGGCTTGTAGAAATAGAATGATGAATCTTTCTGCTCTTCCAGTTTGTCAATCATGCGTTCTCTATACTTCTATTGGGGGTAGTAATCAAATGCCCAAAGTAAATCTGATAGCATTCTTTTTGCTTCTCATTCAAAACAAGTGAAAGACTGTTCTATGTGCTGCCAACAACATA
Source organism: Erythroxylum acuminatum (assembly GCA_026284645.1). NCBI lineage: Eukaryota > Viridiplantae > Streptophyta > Magnoliopsida > Malpighiales > Erythroxylaceae > Erythroxylum > Erythroxylum acuminatum. The sequence goes on along the minus strand of JANKOD010000006.1, from coordinate 10,316,829 downwards.
AATGGAATTTTCTTTGCCATATGTTCAAAGAACAATGATTACGTGTGTATAGAGAAGACAATTGCATCTGCCTGATCATCTTTATATTCCCTTTTTCTTTCTTACACAATTACTGAGACAAATAGCAAATTAAAACTGCCATCAAGGTACAAAGAAAACATTTGGGTTAGAAAGATGTCAATTTTGGCTTTGTATTATGTTTGAAACCTTTTCATGCTGTGGATTTTGAGATAGTATTAGTGGAATTATGTCTCAATGCTTCAAAATTTTCTTTAGTAGAAGAGCTTGACCTTTGTTCAATAAGAGCTCAATGACTCCATAATTTAGGGTACTTACAGTGAAAAATTGGATTCCGTAATAACTAAATAAATTTCCTTGTTACTAGTTCGTATATTTAGTCAGCGATGATCTTGCTATTCTGTTATTTCATGTATAATGATCACTAATATTCTATTCTAGTTTCATATGTGGAATTCGACACATAACAATGTGGGATCATCTTTCCTTTGTGATTGCTGGAACTGTATGTTTGTTGTCATCAGAGTTTAATATCGTCATTTTGGTATCATGATGCAGTTCATACCGGATTCCTCAGTCAAAAAGACTATACATCAGATAGAATTTCAGAAAGTAGTCCTTGTTTTAGGTGGCTGCATCATTTTTGTTAATTTCTGTTTCCTGTCTAATTTCTTTCGCTTTCTTTTTGCAAGAAGTGAACCTAATGTTATTCCTAATCAGCAACCAAAGAAAAGGCGAAGGAAAGATGTGGAAAAGGCTCCTGGTGAGATTGATGATGGTCGAATATTGTCGAATAAGCAGGCCAAACTGGGCAAATCAACAGCCGAGAAGATAACAACAATTGCTGGCAAGACCACTGATAGTGTCTCTCAAAATGTGGTTGTCATGAATGAACATCATGGGGATATAAAATTTCAGAGTTCATCAAGTGCACCTGGAATTTCTTCTAAAAAGAAATCTGTTGAAGCTAAAATCGATTCCAATGCACCTTCTAGTATAAATGCCAAACAGGGTGATGCTGCTGTATCTCTGGCAGAAGTAAAGGAAATTGAAAGGCCAAAAACAGGAGGCCTCCAAGCAAAGAACCTCACAGACAAGTCAAAGGACACAAGGGAATTCTCTGATGTGTCCAACCATACATGTCTTGATAAAGTTGTTCATGAACAATCAAAGTCATCATCTGCAAGGCCAGTGTGCAATAGCAATGAACTTGAAAACTCAATACGTTCACAAGAAAAACTTGACATTCATGAGTTGCCTGATCTTAATTTTCCTGAAAGCAAGATTGCCATGCAGACGACTGTAAGCATTATTAAATGCTTTATTTAATCGATTTCTTGTTAACATATTGGTTGCATACAGAAATCAGATTTCCAGATTTGTGTGTTTTGTTTTGATTTTTATCTCTTTGCTTCTTTAGAGGAGGAAGGCATTACTAGGTTTTGAAGCAGCAGCTCATTTCATTGTGCAAACTCTTCCTGTGCAATGAGTGGTAGCTGGGATTAGGTCTGTGGACATTAACATTTTGTTTGAGATGAAAATAACTTAGCAAGTATTGCAGCTCTTAACAATGTGGTAAAAGAAGACTACTTGGCCTGTGTGAGCAGCAGAGCTTTTTTTTTTTTTTAAATGTGGAACACATAAAATTTCTTTGAGTTTTCTGAATTTTTGGTGTAACAATCACTGTGAGTAGTGTTATTATAGTTAAGAGACTCTTCAAATCCTGAATTTGAATAAGAAAACAATATCAAATTCATGTGAAATTATCTTTGAGTTATATCAAATATTTAGTGGCACAGCTTTTGGTCCCACTGTATGCTTATGCAATTGAAATATGTTATCTTACAATGCTGCTAATGGCACAACTCGTCTTCATGCTTTTTCCTTCCCTCTTTGCTGAAAACTTTCTTGTTATGCAAAACGTAGTATTTGATCCTTAATTATTTGTTTATCCATGTTGGGGATTCTTGATTTTTTGGAAGTAATACCTTGCAGAAAACTTCTCACATTCACAAACGAGATGGTTCAATTGTTAGACCCAAGAGTTCGATGCTCGAAAAGGCTATTAGGGAGTTGGAGAAGATGGTTGCTGAATGTGAGCTTGAATTCTTCCACTCTGTCATCATAATGTAATTACTTGCAGAATCTCCAGGCACATTGAAAATTTATTCTTTTAACAAACATGACAGCGAGGGTACCTGGTACGGAAAATCAAGAAACTGATACTTCCAATCAAGCAATAAAGAGGAGATTGCCCAGCGAAATAAAGCTGAAGCTTGCTAAAGTTGCGAGATTAGCGGTTTGTTTGTTGTTCCATAATCTTTTTTTCTTATACCATACATATTTATATTTTTGTATAGTTATTCCTGAAAATCTTAAGCCACATAAGATTTTTGCTTTCTAATGGTGCAGCAGACAAGCCAAGGAAAAATATCAAACGAGTTAATCAACCGCCTTATGAGCAGTCTTGGTCACTTAATACAAGTTAGAACGCTGAAGGTATCATTTTTGTTGCAAGTGAATATGAATCTTAGATGCTGTTAGTTTGCTTTGCCTTCCTCTATCTACATCAATGTTTATGTGAGGAATTCTTGTTGTTGGTAGACAATTGTCCTGCTTTTAAATATAGTAGCTGACATATATCAGGTTAAAAATTTTAACCAGTTCCATGGGGTAGCTTCTTGTAATAAGTTCAAAGTTTATTAGTTATTGGTTTCGGTTCACGGTATTGGTCATTCTACAGTAAAATTGAAGGCAATAGGTGTAAGGTTTCTATGTCGTTAACTGTTTTGTGAAATTAATTTTTCCAAGAGTTTGTTAGTAAGGGTAGTTTGTTTGTAAACCTGTAGTGCATGTGGCTGGTGTACTTGTACACTGACTATTCAACTGGTTGACTACTTCTGCATCTCTGAACTCTTTAATGCTGCTATTAGAGAATTTTTATGTTTTTGATAAACCCTAGCAAATGTTGTTGTTGTCTTCTATCTATTCCCCAACTTTCAGCCTTCTCTATTACTACACTGGTACCGATGATTGTTTTCATCTTCATAATCTGTGTACAAATATTGTAATAGGAAAACACCTTGTGGGCTGCTGCATTTTGTGAAGTTCTAAAAAGTAACACACATAATTTACTTTTTGTGGTAGAGAAACCTAAAAGTCATGATTAGTATGGGATTGTCGGCAAAGCAGGAAAAAGATGATAGGTTTCAACAGATAAAGAAGGAGGTTGCTGAGATGGTTAAGACTCGTGTCCCCTCTTTGGAGTGCAAGGTATGCTTGTGAAATTCTAATCCTGCACTTTTTGTCGTTCCCAATCAATTGGTTAGGCTATTTAAATGGCTTTCCTAACCTTCTCCATTCATACTTACCACTCCCTTACATGGAGCACATCTTAGGTTGGGACTGTTTTTCTTGTTGCCAATGTCTAAATCGTATGTATTTTTTTTCTTACTACTATTGTGCAAAATTCATTTATTTTCTACCATAACATGGAATCGAATTCGCTGCTTTCGAAATCATAATATGCGAGTCCATGAGCGTATACATGCTTGCATAGATACATACAAGCTGAAACAAATAAAATGATAATGTAAATGCACAATATCTGTTTTTAGTTGACGCTTTTATAGCAGATCAATTGTGGAAGTCTGAATTTTAGCTGAACCACTGTTTCTTGGGCATTTGAGCAGCAAGTTAGAGCCGCTGATGGCTTTCTGGAGACTGGTGCTGAAGATAAAGGAGCTCCCAAAAAAAAGTTTACGGTGGATGCGGTGTTGGAGGACAAACTCTGTGATCTTTATGACCTTTTTGTTGATGTAAAGCTTGAAATGTGTTTTCTTGAAGAATGTTTTCCTCTTGTTCATCTTTTCCCCATATATGGTACCATTTTTTGATTCCTACGTCTATGATTCTAGGGACGGGATGAAGATGCAGGCCCACAAGTCAGGAAGTTGTATGTCGAGGTTGTTCTTTAATACCATTCATTTATTGCTATTTTAAATTGACTTAATGATTATGAACAGTGCAAGTAATTCCTTTCTCTACCATGAACAATTTTATTTTTTGCTAATCTAACATTTGGGCAATCCATTTTTCATATTCCCTTTTCTTCCTCTCAATTAGCCTGCCCTTTGTGCAAAAATTAGTTCCACCTAAAAATAAGGTTATCTGTTTTAGGTTTTGTTTTGATGACTTGTGTCTAATTTGTCGATGTGTATCATTCCTATTTTTTTCAATATGCTTTTGATACTTGAGTTATATCCACGATCCAGCTTGCAGAATTGTGGCCAAGTGGTCTCATGGACAATCATGGGATCAAACGTGCAATTTGCAGGGCAAAAGAGAGACGCAGGGCCATATACAGCAGACATAAGGTGCATATGTCTAGCATTATCGGTTGGCTTTTTCTTTTTCTGACCAGTACCTTGATGTGGCCGTATCTCTACTCTCTTTTTTTTTCAATTTTCTTTTTAATTTTGAGTGTTGAGGGGAGGGGTGTTGCATTACGGAGACTTGCTATGCTTCTCTAATCTTCTATCTGATAATTCTAGGATCAAGACAAGATAAAGAGGAAAAAGATGGTGCCTAAAACAGAGGACGCTACTCGAGGTGATACAAGTTTAGCTGCACAGCCACAATACTCGAGAGAGAAGTTGGCCACAGATAGAGGTGGTCCTGTTTTGGCTTTAGCTAGCAAACCTTACACAAATTCAACTACAGCAACAAATGCTCCTAACAAGGAAAGGCCAAGACTGGAGAAACCAAAAGGAAGTTTGAGCAATTCCACGGATGAGGCGATGGTCAATGGTGCTTTGACAAAGAAAAAGGTTAAGAGGAAGTCAGAGCAGGAGTTGGATGAAACTCACTTCCGTTCAGAGAAGTTGCAATCTCAATCTAATGAAGAAAGACTGCAATCCCTGAAGCAGCCTTCAGGCCTTTCCGAAAAGTTAAATTTTCAGTTGGTTGCACCTTCAAGCTTCGAACAATCTAGCTGACTTAAAACTACAATCCAAGTATAGTTAAGGTTACATCATAATAGTGATCTACGTTACATTTCCTTTTCTTTAATCTTCTAGTGAGCTTCATTCTTTCTCCGACTTGCTGATTGTATCATTTTTGTAATTAATGTGCTTGCATGGTTAAGAGTTTTGAATAAGAGAGCAGAATTTTTGTGCAATATTTTTTTATTTGATGTCGAGGTCTTCAGCTTTTAAATCCTTCTATTCCTTTTTCCCTTTCTTGTTTAGTATGGTTGGATGGGTAGCTATTGGACGTAGCATACGCACTGACATGGGTTTGTGTAATATCGGATCCCCGTCCATTTTGGTCTCTGTAATACGTGTTCCATCTCCAATTTGGTCTCTCCTTAGTACGTGTTTCTCTGCATTATACTTAGCTTCTGGGTAAGTTTCTTTATGTTGCCCTGTTACTTTGACATATGGTCTCTTCTTTTCTATTTCACGTTCACATTTCAACTACTACATCAGTTATATAGATCATCTTCAATAATTCTCACTTCCTTCAGTCCCTTGAACAGAGCATTCAAACAAGAGGAGGAGGACCCCCCTAATTAAGCAACTTCTTTCACATTTCTCCATGTGCTTTGGAATGTTCATTTAATATTTTGTCATTATGATTAATGTTGTGATGAATGTGTAATTGGTTCACTCTATTTACTTGTTCAAAGAAAAATGTGGAGATTGATCTTTGAAATTTTTGTATGAACTAGAATGGTCTTTCTTAACGTTTTATAGGCTGTGGGTAAAGTAAAAAAAAAGTCCAATAAATCGGCAATATACAATATGTAAATTTCAAAAGTATATTTTTATTATTAAAATTTAAGATCCATATATAAGTAACTTAATTTATAAGTGTACATACTCAACAAAATATTAAATGATTATAACATCAATTAATAATATATAAATATAATATGAATCTCATAATTATAATCTCATTGTAACTTCATTTGCAATCTACATTTATCTCTTGGACTTTATCATATACAAATAAATACGTATAAGATAAAAATGTCTATAAATAATTTTATTATTATGCTACAACCAACCGATTGGCTCTAATTTATAAATCAACAACTTGAACATGTATAGACCTTTTAATGATTCTTAATTAGAAGCTTTGATGAGAATATCTTGAAAAAGGAGAATTTTACATATATAAAATAGGAGGTATGCTTGATTGATTTGAAATGTCTTAAATTTGTGTTTATTACGTAAGAGTTTTAAAATATTAATATCATATTTTATTATATAAGATAACGAGAAGTGTGTTGTCTTTATGTAATATGGTAGCAAATTCATAAAAAGAGTATTAAAATTATTAATAAGTTAAAGCGTAACATAAAAAACTTATAAAGAGTATTGAGTATTTTGTTGCTAAAGAAATGAGATAGATTTGTATTTTGATGCTTGTTTCATTGGTTCTATATAGAATTGCCATGGGTTTGTGTTTTCTAATTTTCTTTAAGTACTTCAAGTTAACTAAATAATTAATGAAAGTTGTTGAAAGTTAGCTTAGTCCTTTTTTATTACTTCAATTAATTATAAATCCTATTTTGCAAGTTCTAAAGGGAAAAGTAAAATTAATATTTCTAGTGTCATGCAATTACTTTTCTTATCTATCATATAATTGCATTATCAAAAGTAGTAACCTTTTCAATTGGTTGGCTATAATAAGAAGACTAGAAACCTATTTTTTGGATAATAGGATAATATGAAAAGGGGAAAAAAAACATGTAATATGATCGAATTTAATTATTTTTGTTAAGAGGCATCTTGTAATTATGTTAAGCTAATGATACTACACCCAATAGTAAATCTATTATTTTATTCGTGGCATATACAAAATCTTATCTTCTAAATACTCATTTATATTAATTTCCTTATGAGCATCATAGCTAAGTAAATACTCAGTTCTATTAATTTTCTTGTGAACATATAGCATAAATCAAATAGTAAGCATGTTTGAATTCAATAACTAAAATTCGATAGCAACATTAAAAAGAGAAAATCTTGAATTTTTTTTCTTTCCTCATTCGAATTGTCATCAATGCTTTTTATATCCTCACCATTAAGCTTAATTTCACCATATCTTATAATTAATTGAGTAACATAAACAATTTCTCACTAATTCCTTCTTTTAAGGTTCGTCCTCTTTAGAGTACTCTAAATTACTAAATTTTGTTGTAACATTACATTTTTTAATCATATATAGGATCGTCAAAGTATGATTACTATCTTTCAAAGGTAATTGATTTTAGGTCTTTCTTTAGGGATTTTCTTTAAAATTCATGACTAGTTGTACAAATAAATGTGACCTCAAGGCAGTTGGGGTCTCAACAGAGGCTTACTATTAAATGAATAAATTGATTAGACATAATGGAAAGATGAATTTTTAACTCTACCTGGATCAAAGTAACTATAATCTTACTATCTTAATGAGATTGATTGTTTGTTATAATACTCAAATTTAATTTTACCAAACAACCAAAGAATATTGTTGAGCTTCTTTTCTTTGATTCTTTTTATTTTTAGAGCAATTCATGTCCCAGTGCTCTATGTTATGATGATGGAAATGAGGCAAAGGCTTGAGGCCAATTCTTCTTTGATTTTCTGCTTCGTTTCTTTTTAATTCTAACTTCTGTAACAATTTTAGGCTCGCCTTCCCCTATTGCTTTCTCAGGTAAGGTCGAAGGACTAACTTCAGCAATCATTCAAACCTAATTTTTGTTAGGGGATTTTGGCCAAAACTTTCCTCTGTGGCTAAATTGGAGAGATGTCTCTTGTTAAGGCTTAGGTCTCCACATCTAAAATTCTCCTAGCTTGTGTTTTTCTGTTCCTTGTTAGTAATTAACGAGGTGCTTCTAAGATTGGTCACAAGAGATAAGGTTAGTATACTTCGTCTAGTATCATTGCATCTTGAGAATTTTCTAACTTCGTAGCCTGTATGTTAATATTCTAATTAGTAGCCTTTCTTTCATTCAAAGGGACTTACTTTTCTTCCTCCCTGTTCGATTGAGGCTTGCTAGCTTTTAATTTAAAACTTCAAAACTTTCTCCTATTGTGAAGCTTTTTTCCAGTAGGCTTCCTAATTTTATTTTCTTGATGGGTGATTGGTTTCTATTAGTAAGACAACCAGATTTTTGTCTCCATTATATTAGACCTCCCTCATCGTCGAGTGTCTTTAACATTAGGGTTTTAGTTAGTTTTCTTAATCTACAAAGAAATCTTCGCATGCCCTATTATTCTTAGTCCTGTTGAATTCTCATCCAAGCATATAGATTTTCAATGGAGATAGATAGGTAACTCAAAACAATTATAAATCAATATATATTCAGGTGGTACATTATAAAAATTAACCTATATCGGTATGTTCTTCATGTTGTTCCTGTCAAGCGACATGTAAGTCTTCCATCTTTGTAGCAAAAGGGGTCCCATTTCAATAATCTTCTACATGCTCAATTCATATATAAATATGAATATGAAGAAGTCCCATTAATAAGATTTTTTCAGACCAAGCTTTCCCCATTTAAATTCCAGTACCCATTTTTGAACTTGTAGGAATGAGATTCTTTTGTCAAAGAAGTAACCAACTAAAGAAAATAACTATAGAACTTCCATATTTAGGAAAATAACTATAGAATTACCAACTATTAGATTTTTATTTATTAAGGAGAATGGTCACCAACTACCTAATTCTATGATTTCTTTATATGTCCTAAGTTTGGACCCTCAACAAGTACAATCCTTACTTGTTGAGTATCAACCTAGGAAGAGGTTTAAGTGATTTCTAAAGGGATAGGATGGTTCATAATGCTAGGTGACAATAGAGGAGACTAGGCTTCTATGATGCATTTTTAGAACCTTTTGGTAAAAGTTTACTAGTAGCTAATAAGTTTCCTTAAGAAAAGCAGAATCCTAGGTTGAGGAGTATAGTGGAATAAATGGTGATGAAGGCTCAAAGGAAGGAACGATGCTTCAGCCCAGTTAAGTTCTATCCTTTTGGCATGCACGTAGGTTAAGTTCCTAATGGCACACATGGTGGACGTATGAAGTCAAAGGAAAAATTGACACAGTGAGTGGTGTTTTTAGGTTATTGCGTGCTGCTGGAAATTAATCACCAGAGTATTTTCTCTTAGGAGTTCACTATTTTGAGAATTTAAGTTGTTTTGTAAGTTGTGACATTTTGATTCGCCTTACATTCAAATTTTTCAGAAAAAAGAAGAAGGATGGAACGATGCTTATCTCTCCCCGACTCCATGATTGATTTCATTTTGACATAAGGAAAAAAAAACAAATTCCATGCGAGAATGTTCCTGCACTAAATCGTTCCTATGGCATATAAAGTTAATATTTCTTTTTTATTAAGAGCCTTTCGTTAATGGAAACATGATACATGTTCAATGTCAAATCAGTACAATACCTAACATAATTTTCTTATCAAAACACTGCTTAAGGAAGGTAAGAGAAAGGTTTTCATATACAAGTACTGTCTAAAGCGGCGATCAGAAGCTCATTTACATAGTTATGGCAGGTCAGATTGAGACGTTAGTGGGTCAATTATAGCCAAATTGGTAAAGTTATGCGAGGCGCAATTACTAGTGCGTAAATAACCTCGACTCCCCTTGAGATTCTCTCGATTCCAAATATCTTGAATTCAAAGTTAAAAAGAAAAAGAAAAAGTTGACTTTGGTGTCATTACATGTAAGTAAGAAGTACCGTTTACATGAAGGATGGTACTGTTGCACAAACCAAGCCTTCGATAAGCTAATGCAACTGAAGTACAATGTGATAACAATTTAAACAAAGGAAATCAGATATCTGAATTCTGAAGCAAACATATCTATATCCAGCTTTCTTTTCCCTTCTCCGTATATATCATAAGCTTGTTGACTTGCGACAAACCTTAACTTGACACTATCACACATGAACTAGAAAGAAAATAAAATAAAAGGTACGGAAAATGGAAAGATGTAGTCTTCTGAAAATAGATTACATGGCCATTACAGCTTGGAACCTGGGTTCCTTGGGAAGAAACTTCTGAATGGCATAGATCGACATGTAATCACCAAACACAAAC
>JANKOD010000006.1:10278830-10304085 GCA_026284645.1 Erythroxylum acuminatum | reverse complement strand
CAGATCTTAAAACTAGATCTGCTTATAGAATTTAAAAGAAAAAGTCATACCCTTAGTCTTAAGTTCTGAGTGTAAATTCAATCTCATCCAAGTTCTAGCTCTTTCACTTTTTATCAATATAGACTATAGATGGTCGTGCTTTCTTTTAAATAATTGGTTGCTATGACTATTAATTTTTGTTATTATATATGATTGGGAATATTTAAAGAAGTTGACATTATCACATTATGAGGTTATTTAATTCGAGTTTACTCAAACGAAGAATTTAAATATTACAATTTCCATGAAAATCTTAATTGGTTCAAAGTTCAAACAATGAGATATCTTAAAATATTATAAATGTTAAATTTCAAAGTCAACAAGGAGGGGGATTTTTAAGAAATTCTCACTAAAGGATTTTCATAAGTTTCTTATACCATTTAAACTAATAAGGTAACAAAAGATTATTCGATCATGCCTAAAGATTAATAATATTGCAAAATTTAATTTTCACACCAAATACAAGTTATTTTAATGAACAACTTATTTTAATGTTTAGTGACATATAAATTTAAATTAGTTATCGCAAATGTTGAAACTTATTTCTCCATTAATATTCAACATTTTCAGATACAAAGATTGCAGAAAAGGAAACATAATCGGTTTATATAATTGAAGCTAGGAATTAATATAATCAGTCATCTAAGTGCATTCCCCCATAACAATGTCTTCTTAGCACATGAAGGAAGCACCTTCAAAGGAGTCAATCTGTGTTAAGATTCATGAATCCTTCCATTTTTGTGTGCAACTATATTATTCATATTAGCTTATATGGTTTCCGATTACCTTTCTTCCATTTCAAGAATTCTTCGTTTCCTGTCTCTCCTCTACCACGCTTCACGTGGAGCTGACTATGCAATGTTCCTATACGTGACAGGTAATGAACAAAACAGGAGGAAAAGAAAACTAAGAAAAGGTCTAGGGTGTCTGTACAGAGATTCAGTTTTATGTATCCTTGTCTTCCTGTAATTTTTTATTAACTTAATAGATTATAATAAAAATGGTCCATGTGGGTCCACCGGAAACAATCTCTTTACTATATAGGAGTAAGGCTGCGTACTATCGGCCCTCCCCAGACTTCACTTCATTACAGAATTTCGGACTGGGTGATGATGATGATGATGCTGATATATATATATTTGTTTATTTAAGGAAGTAGCGATGTCATTGGGAGATTAACTAAATTAAAGACGTAGTTATGAGCAATGGTTTGGAATTTATAAATAATAAGTTTAATTTTTTATTTTATTTGTATTTTTTGATAAATCAGAGTAATAAATTAGAAAGAATAAATATGTACAAAGCGTCCAATTACAAGTGCCACCGGAGATACATCGAGCCAAAGTTTAATTTTTTATTTGGAAGCAAGCGTATGAAAGAGAGGTCACTTAAAGTCAAATAATATATTCATAATGAAATTTAATTTCAAGTCCAGAAATTAGCCGCCCGTATTGAAAAATAAGTTGATTTGCAGTTACCTAACTAATACCAAAAAAAATAAAAAAACAAGTGAAACTTGACTGGAAACATTTTGTTCAGTTAGAAGATAACTACCAACTAAAATAACTGTTTAGCATATGCTTTTGTCATTGGGTGACGCACTGTACCCATAGACTGGTAATCTTGTCTGCAGGACACAGAAAGCACATTAATTTACGTGAAACCATGTCTTAAAGCATTGTTAATGCTTGAATGTATGTTATAAAAATAGTTGAACTTGTACGAATTAATTAACTTTATTGACTTAAGAATGGAGTTTCACTATTCCTGAAGCAAAAGATTGTCTTACTTTCCACTAGATTTTGGCAGCCGAATCTGCAGGTTCATTCTTCCCTTTAAAGTATCCATCAAAACTGATGTATATGTTCCAAAGCCTTCCACAGATTCATAACTTCAAACACCATCTTTCATGTTTGAAGAGAACTTTGGTTTACATCAACCAAATTGAAGTAGCTCCAATTTGCAAAACTTGAAGAATAAATTGGCGAGTCGCCTGTTTCCTGTTCCTTTTCAATAAAATGAGAAGAAAACACTTAAAGACTCCGAATTTCAAACTGATGAAGTTGAGTTGATTGCATAAATGCTTTATTTTACAACAACAAATATAAATATATTACTATATTTTTACATCTAAAGGTGCAGAAAATAAAAGATCAAAGGAGATGTTCCTGGTACCTTAATCAGTAGATTGAACTCTTGATAATTTCTTTCTTGGTAAATAACTCCTGATAATTTTATTTGATCCGGATGTATTTTGAGTTACCGACTATTTTTAAGTACATAAGTCCTTGTACGTTAAAAAAGAAAAGGTAAGAACCTCATTAGTTATCACAGCATTTATCTATGCTGGTCCAAGGCAAATTTCATACACGAATGAACTAGAGCTGACAAAAGTTAGATCTAGTCTATTGCGAGAATAGAGTCAGTTGAAAGGATTTCATGCAAGAATACAAGAAAGTGAACTGCAATTCACACCACGAATACAATACTCCTCTTCCATGAGAAGTATGATGATACCAAACCGCTGTATTTTGGTCTATAAATTTACAAAACCTATGATTGTAAAAGGGCAAGTTGAAAGGGAGTTAAAAGAAGCAATCAATAAAATCGCAAAGGTCTTTTTACTTTTGATAACAAAAACAGCTAGCTTAATAAGCAAAAAATATGTTTTGTTTAGGATATCTTCTGGCCACTTGGTCACCATGTAGCTCTCTGTTTCAGCACCGAAATGTCCAATTAGCTGAAGATCTCAACAATTGTGGATGAAGACATGATAGGTTACAATAATCCAGCAATCTCCAAATCATTCTGGGAAACAAAGATGTCAACCATAATAATGAACGTCAACATTTGATACACTGTCTGCTGCCAAAGAATTTCAACCTAGACCGCCATCGCTGAGATGCAATGCTTAGTTAAACAGAGAGCTTCACCCAATCCAAGTTTAGATTGCTGATATATGACCAAAGATCCAAGAATTCCATTATAATCTCATCCAACCAACCAACCGAAAAAAAAAAAAAGCTGCTAACATGAACCCCATGTGAAAGTTAAACTCAATCCATTAAAGAAACAATATTGCATCCCTTAGTCCTGATGCTGACAGAATCATAAAAGTAACACAACCCTTAATAAGCCTGATTAAAGTGCGACATTCAACAAAAAGTGAAAGAAAGACATAAGTTGCATACCTCTTACGCTTTTATACAAAGAGTTCTTGGGACTCCATGGGGGAAGACCAATACTGCAAGAGAGTTTCTACAGTTATTCTCCGAGTTGCACTCAGCATTGAAATGAAAAATCGACACCCATCAATTTTGTATTCTTCAAGAGGATTACGATGCCCAAAACTTCTTACATTCACCTGAAAGGGGTTGGATGTAATCTTGCACATTTTGGAAAGTTGAACAAGTTAAAGGTAAAAAGTATCATATAGCTTACCGCTGAACTAAGCCTGTTCATGTTTACAAGATGGTCCCTCCAGAAACAGTCCAAAGTTTTCAGAAGAACTGCTTTCTACATTCAATTGATATCGAAGAAAAAAGTTAAAAGAAAGAAAACATGCAAGGTTGCCATCCAGTGGGACTGTGGGACAAAATGTCAGAGTTCCTTGAAAGAGAAACAATGCACAGATATGAATAATCCAGCACCACAAACCACTAAATATTTACCATTGAATGATTGCCAACTCCTGTATAGATTAACCAAAAGGGATTAAGAATAAAAATAATTGGCATGTCTATTAAAAGGATTTAGCAGATGTTCTCAAGAAAATCCATATGATAGTGTAATTAGTTACTCACAGAATTAGATCCAATAGTATTAACATTGTTCACGTCTGATAGAAACGTACAATAAGTACAGGAACTAAATGCAATACAGATGCAAAACTGCAAGCAGCCATCTTTGCCAACTGCAAAGATTCAACACATTTACCGCAATGCAATGTATAGGCTACTGAGACATGTGAACTTGATATTTTAATTAATGATTCAAGCTGCACATTTCTTAACATTAGAAACAGTTAGCTCCTTTCTAAAAGCTTTCTGAAAATCATTTTTATCGTGCTCAACAAGAATTCTAATTAAAACACACCTGTCATATAGTGAGAGGACTACCTCAGTAAGCAGTCACACTAAATCTTTAGCCCACAAGAAAGAAGCAGTTCAAAGGCAGAGCTAACCTCAATTTCCTTAATGTATGCATCATCATAACCAGATTCTTCAACAGCAGTTAAATATGAAGCAATCAGAAAATCTCCGAGGTACTTGCGAAGGAGGTTAGTAGTTACTCGGTATCTGCCATCACTGTAGCCAGCTATCTACAAGTTAGATACAAATGGCACTGCTCAAGGATATCCAGATAAAAAGATTTTGCTCACTTGATCAGCTCATCTGAGCAGATTGCAAGCCATCGTTTTAAGGAAGAGCTCTTCTTGCGGATTCCTCTAAAGGCATTTGGTGGCCTTGGCAGATTTGGAAGATGAAAATTGTTGACATCTATAGAACTCAGTTCATGTAATTTTAGAAGAGAATTCAGCAAAGCTTCCTCGGTAATCATTGCAAATGAACCTAAAAATATTTTACACAATAACGATTATCTTCAAAGAGTGGAAATTCTGAAATCAATGACCCTCAGAGCCAGAGTACGCAGAAATTAAAACAAGCAAAGAAGGATCTTGACCAAACTAACCCTCCAGTAGCTTTCCCCCAACATTAATAAATTCCTTCAAGAGTTTACCCAGACTCCAGCTTCGTGGATGCTAATCAAGTAACTTAAGGAAATTAGCAAAAGCACTGGAAATTTATTGTACAGGTGTATCACATCTACCTTTATGGGATCAGCATTGCCAAGGATGATTTCATCTGCCACTGCTTGCATGTACCTAAACAAACAGCTTGCTCTTTAACAGTATTAAACAGTTCAAGAAGGCTTCACATGGTAGGATAATACAGAGGTAATATCAGGGGCAACTTACTCTTACGTGCAGACATACTCATATACCTTTCAGATTTTGACAGATGCAGAAATGTGCACACACAGCCACACATAAATGAAACAAGATTGAAGAAACAAAAATGCACTTATTGATGTCTTCACACTACCCAGACCTACACGTTCCAGGTAGATTACTAAAACTGGCGAGGAAGGTCCCAGCCAAACACTAACACCTCAAATGCTCAGAACTTGGAAGTATGTTGACTGTATTATTTCATGTTTGTGAAGGCATGTTATATTTAGTTCATGCTAGAGATTCCTAATATTTTGTGTTGAATATGCAGTAGGGTTATTAATGTTCAATAAGTATCATGTAAAACGGAGACACGTGGACAACTGCCCAGCATTTCCGCTTAGTAATATCCATCCTTATTGAGATCTATTATAATATGTTATGACAACGTAATACAAGCAGTCAAACCAGACAAATGATTAATTTCCAAAATCATCTTCACTGAGGTTATAAAGTATCCAGCAGAATATAAATGGTATCACTATTTTATGAGAGATAGGCTTCTGGATACAAGCATGTTTGTTTCACGGCAAAAGTTCATATATAGTAAAACTTCTATCAATTAATAATCAATAAATTAATAATTTCTATAATATAATAATTTTTTATAGTCCTGACTTGAACTAATAGGTTAAATTAATTCTCAATTAATTAATACCTCTTTTAATTGTGGTACAAACATCATTACCTTTTACTTTTAGAGGTTTTATTGTAAATAATAGGGATGAGCCGGTCCATTGAAACTAAAGGTCTGATAGTACCTATAATAAGTAGGCATAACTAAAACCAGAAAAGAAACTTACTGAAATATATGTTGGGAGCAACTTTCACTGTCTCCAGTTAAAATTAATTGCCTAAGGTCGTAGACATGTTTCCTTTGTACCTGATGTAACAAAAAGAACCAAATGAGTAAAAGAGATTACATTTGCTATTATTTATTAAAGGAGATTACATTTGCTATTATTTATTCAAATACTTAATGCTATCAACATTGCCATATGGTGTTTATTAGTTGACAATATATGCAATTTGATCACGTTTATGCAGTTTGCCAACTATATTTAGAGCATTTGTGTGAAAAAAGAAGCATAATAGACGCCGGCAGTTCTGCCCATTTATGAGCCATTGCATACACACGGGAGATCACTGTCATGTGTAATCCTTAAAACTTTAGTAATTCCTTATTCAACTAGCAACATGTGAAAATGGATGGGTCGCCATTGTTGAGCATCTACTATTAAGAGCGGAGGTAAGAAAGTGGAAACCGTGATACTCCAAATAAGGTAGTTGCTTTTTCAAGATGCATACCTCTAATACTTCATCAAACTCAACGAGACTCTTCCTTACGTTAAAGAAATACTTCTCTGCATTGATTTGCAGTCCTAGAAGCTGAAAAATCAACACAGTTGAAATTAGCAGTAAGACATTCCATGACTGAAAGAACATATAGGATTAAGAAACAAGTGATGGCAAACTAGGGGCATATTTTAAAGGCTTTACCTGCTTTACAATAGCTTCCCCTTCAATTGGTATATCTTCATCGTTGTTAATCCTTGAGATAAGTTTCACAGCCCACTCGGTATCAAAATTAAACTTTTGAAACATTTCATCCTGCAAGCTGTTTCATAAACAATAAAATCACAGGATCAGCTAAAGCACTAAACTACACTCTCAAATTTGGCACCAAGAGATTCAGATTCAATACATCTCAAACCAACATAATCATTGGAATATGCAAAAAGATCTATCTTCTACATATGGTTTAACAATAAAATAAATAAAGGATAGTAGTAAGAAAGTCCTGTACATAAAGATACTTCTCTTGAGATATCATTAAACACTGGTTATGAATCGTAGGAATCTTAGTAAACGAATAGGATTTTGCAGTCATTTATTTATCTCGTATGATTAAAATCTGAAAGAAATGAACCGAAAATAGAGTGAAAAGAAAAATGAAAGGGAATGAAAGGAATAAAGTAGTGGTGAAGCGAACATCTTAAATGTACTTCTGTCCTTCATTGATATACAAGCTTTCCATATTACTGGTTTCCTGAGTACTACCAATAAAAAAAGAACTTGAGCAGGCAAACATAAATTATACTGTAAAGCAAAACATCTATAGTTCTCATAACAGAGGCATTTCTTTAATGGTTTCTATAGCATTACAATCAGTTCATGTGTTGAAACTTAAAATTTAAGGATATAATGTAGTAGAGAAACATGGATACAGAACTTGAGTATTAAACTATGTGTTTTTTATCGATATCGTGTGCAAATCACGTAGTTCAAGAAGCCCTATTTATAGGTAGGAATGATGTGTATATTAGGTAATAGTATTTCTCGATACACATAATAATATCTAGTTTACAATTAATTCTAATTATAGAAAGTCATAGATGACTGTAATCAATTTCTAAATATTCTAATACTCTACCGCAAGTTGGAACATAGATGCTTCAACCAATGACATAAACCGAGATTCATCAAGACAACATAACACACTCTCATTTGAAGAGAGATCCACTGAACCGACAACCAAAAATTCTTGCTCAGTTTGGGAAGAGATCACCAAATCAACACCACCTCTAATTAGCAAGGTTTTGAACTCACAAGGGTCCAAGGAAAGACATAGGTGATTCAAATGGAACATCAATAAGCTGACTTAAAGAATTTGCATTGATACCATGTTGAAATGTAAAAATATAGGGAAGAAAGTAGGAGAGAGAAATAGACAAGATTTAGATGGTTTAGCCATAAAGGCTTACATCCACGGACACACAAGCAGAAGGCTACATGTTTCTTATTGAAATAGTGTGTATGTTTTATAGTACAAGAAACCCTATTTATAGGAAGGAATGATGTACACATTACTTAATAATATCTCTTGATTAACCTAAGAAAAATCTAATTCTGATTCAAGCAAATAAAGGATGATTACAACCAATCTCAGAATACTATAACAAGAAGCAGAGGAAAAAGAGTGGCAAAAGTTTAATTATAATATTACCTCACCATGAATCGTGTAGATCCAGGATCCCCTTGTCTTCCTGCCCTACCTCGAAGCTTTTTTTTTTTTTTTTTTTTGCGAGGGAAGGGATAAAATAGCAAAAAATCAAAGTTACATCTATGCATAGAAGTGGAAGAAGTGACAAAGCATTTTTACATCAATAAGGAGTTGGCAGTGTTAATATTTGTTACATCATACTTCAAGAAGTGGAGTTTAAACATCTATATGATTAAATCTTAATATCAGTAAATCAAAATAATTGAGTGAAGAGTTCACTAGCAGGTAGTGAACCCGCTCCGAAAGAATAACTTATCATAACAATAACACTGTTCTTAGCCTTAATGTGAAATGATGTTTGGAGCAGTATTTCAACAAGTGTGGGCAGTAAGGATATGTATGCTGAAAAGAACACATGCCAGTCAATTGGGCCCATGGACTGGGCAATTTCGACGCAGGATTCACACTTTAGGCTGCTATCATGATGCCATTTACTTACAAACCGAAATGATTTTTTGTTAAGATAAAATGTATCAGAATATAAAAAGGCCTGCTTAAAATTCAACTGCTATAGCAATTGATAGGTACCTGATTATCTATTCTGCGGGACTCATGTAAAGATGTTCCAATCACGTGAAGTCCACCAAGTCTCTTCACTTCAGACCCCTCATTGGAACAATGAGCTTCACAATCTTTGAGAACTGAAAGATAAGTAAGTGCTATTGTTGGGCCAAGAGGGTACATCTCAGACTGCTCATCAACAAGTTTTTGCAACTCTTCAGAGCCCATCGACTGGCTCATTTCCACCGACTTTGATATCATTGATTTTGCCTTCTCATATGTCCAGCTCTTGCCCTCGCTTTTACCAACATATTTAGCTGGGGAATCATATTCAACAATGAATAACATTTCAATACAAATTATATACAATCTGAAAGCAGGTGGTACAAAAAGCTTTTAGAGTAGAGCACAAACCCATGAGTGCTGTCTTTGCTAGCAGAGCTAGTGAGGTCGGGCCTATTTTTATCTTTGATAATACCTGCACAAAAGGATATGATTCATATCATGGTAACTTGTCTAGCAACAATCACAATAAGTTTTATACACAGTAACCTTATGTGAAATTATGTCACCATCATCTTCAACTTTCAGAGATTCTTTTGTTAGGAAAGAAAGCAAGCTGTCCTGTATGATCTCTTTTGCAAGCATCTACAACAATCAAAAGGCTGACAGATGTCATTAAAGAATCAAAGAATCCATGGTTAACGAATGCAAAGCCATATACATGACAACTTTTTTGGCATAGGATGATGACTTGCATTAAGGAGGTGTAGTTTATACTTTTCCCCTGAACCCACTCCACCCACCCTATAGCACCCTTCCCTCAAACTTCTTTACATAGATCGAAAGTTTGCAACATGGCCATTCAGCCACATGGATGTTGGTATGAACACAATTTATCATCCAGACTCATATGCTTATCCAAAAATTAAGGTCTTACAGATTTTTCCTACAGAAACAAGAAGATAAAAAGTAAAAAAATAAAAATTGCAACAAATATACCAACCTTTGGATTTCCTCCCAGAATTATGTCAGTACCTCTTCCAGCCATATTTGTGGATATAGTAATAGCACATTTTCTTCCTGCCTGGGCAATAATTTCAGCTTCCATTGCGGCATACTGACTCAAATAATGAAATGTCCCAAGTTAAAGGATTACACAGCACTGCTAACGTAGTATGCAAAGGTAGCTAACCGTTAGAACTCATATATGTTCTATTCTAAACCCTAACCCTACTGCTTAATTTATTGGGTCGAATTGTTTCACCACACTAAAATGAAAAACTATAAACCAAACACAGTCCAGTGCTGGTAAATTTAACTAACCTTTGGTCGTGCATTAAGGACATTGTGGGGAATTTTCCATTCCTTCAGCAGATCAGAAAGATATTCAGAATTCTCAACACTGCATTAAGAAGAACCAAAAGGAAGATAAAAATAGGTGAGGGATGCAACATAAAAATCTTCTAAAAAGATCCCCATATAAGAACTAAGTGCAGCTGTAACCAGCAATCCTCCCTCTCCAGTTCAAGTCCTTTCTAAACTAATCCTTCCACTGCAGTAAATATTGTATAATAATTTTAGCGCTGAAGTTTACCTGGTGGTCCCCACTAAAATAGGACGGCCCTGCCTGAACATGTATTCAACTTCTTGACGAACATGCTCCCATTTGCCACGAGCAGTCTATTAACATTGATGTGAAGAAAGGTAATTTCTATGTTATATATTATATAGAGTATTGATATATATTTATAGTGATTAGGAGTAACTGCTTTATAGAATAATCTCTTATAATCAAGCAGAATATCAATCCTAACTAATATAATGATATCTAAATAGATTATTTGATAGGATCTGTAACATTCCCCCTCAAGTTGGAGCAAAGATATTAATCATGCCCAAATTGTTACAAATATAATTCACCTAAGCTCCGGTTAGAGTCTTTGTGAAAATATCCCCAAGTTGTTCTCCAGTTTTAACATATCTTATGGAAATCAAGTGTTGTTGTACTTTTTTACGAACAAAGAGACAATCTTTCTCGATAAGTTTAATTCGTTCATGGAACACATGATTCGAAGTAATATGTAGTGTAGCTTGATTATCACACCATAACTTTGCTAACAATGGAGTTTTAAAACCAATTTCCATTAAGAGTTGGTATATCCATATTATTTCACACGACGATTGTGTCATAGCTCTATATTCAAACTCTACATTAGATCTAGACAAAACTTGTTTCTTCTTACTTTTTCATGAAACTAAATTTCCTCCAACAAAAACACAATAACCAATAGTTGATCTTCAATCAATCTTAAAGCCTGCCCAATCAACATTTGGGAAATACTTAACATGAGTATGTCCATGATTTTTGTATAGAATCTCAAGACCAGGAGCTCATTTCATGTAACATAATATTTGTTCTAGAGCAACCCAAAGATGAATGATAGGAGAAGACATAAATTGACATATAAAACTAATAGAATATGCAATATTAGGACAAGTTACTCTGAGATAATTCAATTTTCCAACCAATCTCCTATATTTCTCAGGATCTTCAAACAATTCTCCATCTTTGGTGAGTTGTAGATTAGGAATCTTTGGAGCACTGCATGGCTTAGCCCCCATCTTTCCATTCTCGATTATTATCAAGTACATACTTCCTTTGTGACAAGAGAATGCTTTTCTTACTCTTTATCAACCCTCAAAAAGTATTTCAAAGCCCCTAAATCTTTTGCATGAAATTAACTATGAATGAAGGATTTCATGGATGAAATGCCCATAGTATCACTTCCAGTGATAACAATATCATCTACATAAACAACAAGGAGAATGATGTCAGATATAGAATGTCTATAGAATACTGACTAATCAAAATTAGTCTTTACTTATGCAAAACTATTCCATTGCCTGACTAAATTTTTCAAACCCAGGGACTTTGTTTTAAACAATATAGGGATTTGTGAAGACAACAAACTTTCCCATTCTCCCCCTGAGCAAAAATCCAAGTGGTTGCTCTATATACATTTCCTCCAAAGATCTCCATATAAGAAAGCATTCTTGATATCTAATTGATGTAGGGTCCAATCATGAGTAGCTACCAAAGAAATGAATCGATGAATAGAAGTCAATTTAGCCAAGTATCAGAATAATCCACACTATAGGTGTGGGCATAGCTACAAGTCATACTTTAAATCAAAAAATAAATCCTTCAGAACTAATTTCAATAGCAAACAACCATTTACATCTAATGGTGTTCTTTCCAATAGGTAACTCACCAAGTCCTACGTACCATTAGCATCCAAAGCATTCATCTCATCTATCATAGCATTATGCCAACTAGGATGAGATAAGGCTTCATGAACAATTTTCCGAAGCATCAACGAATCAAATAAACGACAAAAGAACAAGAAGAGAAAGACAAATGATCGTAAGAAACAAAAGCGGAAATAGGATAGGTGCATTGACATTTACCTTTGTGAAGAGCAATTGGAAGTTTTGGATCATGTGTTGTGGGATTTGATGATGAAGAAGAGAAAAGTAGTGAACTTGTATCAAGATGATCGCGTCTTCCATAATAGAGCAAGCGAATAGGTGGAGGTTGTGGTTGGGTAGGAGGATCATATGTAGAGATGGCATTTGTAGTATGAAGGGTGATCTTGTAAACTAAGAGGTCATCGTCCACCTTTTCAGAAATTGAAGAATTACGGGAGAAGAGAATAGTTTCCATAAAAGAAACATTAGTTGACACAAGATATTTGTTTAAAGTATGACAGTAGCACCAGTGTCCTTTTTGTAGGCAAGAATAGCCCAAAAAAATGCATTTTAAAGATTTAAGATCTGATTTGGTAACTTGAAAATGAACATGGCGTACAAAATAAGTACTACCAAAAATTTGTAGTAGAATAGGAAACAAGGGTTTAGTGGGAAAAAGGATATTATAAGGAATCTCACATGAAGAACAAATGAAGGCATATCGATCAGAAAACAAGTTGTGGAAATAGCATTGGCCCAAAATGGTTTAGGAACATGTGTTTGAAATAAGAGTACTCAAGCTCTTTCAAGGAGATGTCAATTTTTTCTTTCAATGACACCATTTTTAGATGTGTGTCAACACATGACAATTGATAAAAAATGACATTTTGGATCACGTAGGTTTGAAATGATGTGGAAAAATATTTTATGGCATTATCACTTTGCAAAGTATGAATAGAGATATTAAATTGAGTTTTGATCACAGTACAAAAGGTAGTGAAATGAGAGAATAACTTAAAACGATTTTTCATTAAAAAGCCAAGTCATACGAGAGAAATCATCAACAAAAGTGACAAAATATTGAAACCCTGTTTTAGAGACAACAAAACATGTACCTTAAACATCATAATGTACTAATTCAAATGAAAAACTGGCTCTTTTTGTCATTCGAGGGAGTGAAGGGAGAAGATGATATTCAGTAAACTGATAAGACTCACAATCTAAGCAAGATACATTAAGAAATTGAGGACATAACTTCTTTGATAAAGGTAAAGATAGATGTCCTAACCGACAATGAGCTTCAAAAGGAGTTAAGACACTTGAACAAGTAATATATCTTAGCATCTGTGTATCCAGAATGTATAGAGCTCTTGATTCACGTCCCTTACCAATAATCTTATTTGTCATAAGATTCAAACAAATACAAAGATTGGGAAAGAATAAGATATACAAATCCAAGGTATGAGTAAGTTTGCTCATAAATAATAAATTAAAGGAGAATCCCCATAAGTTTAAGACAAATGATAAAGATAATGGAGTGGGATTAATAGTTCCATATCCAATAACAAAAGAAGTAGATCCATTGGTTAGGATAACATAGGAAGGAGACAAGTGGCTTTGGAAAGTAGAAAAAAGACTAGGATTACCTGTCAAATTATCTAAGGCACGAGAATCAATGACCCATTGTGATAAAGATGAAAGGAGACACGAGGGTGTGTTACCTAAATTAGCAATAGTGTGATAGGATGGGATGAACTTTTTAATGCTTCTTAGTACTGTGAGAACTTAGCAAACTCTTCTGTAGAAACTGTAATTGTCTTTTTTACGGATGAGTCTAGTGTAGTAGTACTGCAACATGAGCAAAATGAAAATTTTGAGATTTATTCATCAGTTTTTGACTAATGTTATGCATACTGTATCGGTATTGGTACCAGGTTTGGTTCTGATACAGTACTGTATCAGTATCGATCAATATTAAGTATCGTTTCGGGTAATTTTTAAATTTATAAAATGATCCTTGATTTTTTTTTTTAAATTGCAAAATAGTTCTTTAATATATTATACTGTATAATTTATAATTTAAGGTACCGTCGAGATGGGGGGTGTTTTAAGAAATTTTTTTTTGTAAAATAGTCCTCCAAATTTTTAAAATTTAAGGTACCGATCGGTACAGACGATCGATACTCATATACCCAGTTTCGTACCATTTTTCGGCTAGTACAGTACAAAACTCAATATTGCTTTTGACACATACATTTAGTATGGCCCGACTCATAATAGTATCGACAAATAATTGTTCTAGCATCCCAATTTCCTATCCTGTTATAAGTCTTATTAGTTGACTTTTCAGTGTCCTATCCATTATTTCAACTTATGAGGGCACTTGAGGTTTGAATGTTGGGAGAACATATGTACCAACATCTGTGCAGAGTATTCGCGTAAAAACCTCATTTGAGGAAGAAATTTGAATGTTAGAAAGAATTGGAGACTTGGCAACTTCAAATTGTGAGTTAAGACCACAGAAAAAATCATTACCGCCATCTAACTTCCAAACTAAACGGTAACAAAACATTTAATTCCTCATAAATCTTTTTGAAATTCATAAAAGATGCCTAAAATGATTGATCTTGTTGTTCAATTCAGTAAAATCCATTGAATACCTCATAGGTACGTGAAATATTTCCTTTCCTTAAATATAAGAACTCCAAATCATTCATCAATTCCTAACAACGATTAATTAAAATAACGACCTCATTCAATAGAGTTTCAGATTTGTAAATATAGTCGGGCATCATCACATAGCCATTCCTTCGGAGTATGGTTTGGAGGATCACCAGTAAGGTGATGGTCTTTCAAAATGCTTCTAAGGTAAATCCAAAATGTTTTATACCATTCAAAAATAATGTGACCAATCAATTTATATTCTGTGATTTTAGACCACAAGAATACCATCAATTGCAACTAGTTTATCTTCATCAGCCATGTTTAAATAAATCAAATATACCACACAAGTTCAAGAATAATTTTCCTGATGATTAAGTTAGGAGAAAACACCTAAAGCATCTAATGACCCACACTTAAACATTAGCACCAGACTCACGTTGCTGTTACACCCAAAAATACTAGTTGACCAGCAGCACACTCCAACCTATTACCATAGAGATCTTTCCCAATAATTATAAAATAATCACAAAAACCCGAACAAATCTAGTAAACATAACTTAATCGAGTACCTTGCACACACAACTTCAAACACGTTGTCAAAGAACTACACCAAAGTGTCACCGTCGATCGTTAGCATAGGGATGGCCAAGAGAAGCTTTTGTCGTCGAAGAGGGTGATTGAAGGTTGTATTAGTGTTGTCCAATCTTCCACGCATCGACGTGTGTATGGAGAAGTAGATAGAGATGGAAACTGGGATCTAGCCCGGTCCACCCCAAAGTCAACGAGCAAGGCCCAGGTTGATCAAACCTTGGGTTAGGCTCAAGTTGTCCAGGCCTGATCCTTATGAGCAAACGACATTTTTGCATTTTTAAATTTTTAAAAAAATCAGCCCTGGCGAAGACTCAAGTCAAGCTACCTCTAGCCTAGTCAGGCTCAGGCTCAGGCTCAGGCCTGCTGCCCTAGGCCCGAACTTACCCGACCATTGCCATCCCTAGAAGCAAAATTATCAAAAGACGTGAGATTCACACGCAAGTCGTCGAATGATCATCCTTTGGTGGTGTGTCGATCTACTGTCAGCGCTCTTAATGGTGGTCGTGATGAGAAAAAATGGAAGTCTAAAAGTATGGTGACTGTTATTAGTGAGATGTCGACCCAAGGTGACTGCAAGTGGAACACAATACAGCCTTCTAAACTGGAAATGGTTATTGCTAAGGATAGAAGTTGGGTGTCTGAAGTGGGTAACCCAAATATATATATATATATATATATAAAGTTTTGTTGTCTGGATAAAACTTAAGGAAGAAGGAATCAAAGGTATTTACTAATGCTCACTGGGCAGAATGAAGGTTAGCCTAAGGAAGACTCGTATAGGCTCTAATATCATGATATGAAGAAGTATAATTTCTATGTTATATATTATAGAGAGTATTGGTACATATTCATAGTGATTAGGAGTAACTACTTTACAAAATAATCTCCTATATTCAAGCAGAATATCAATCCTAACTAATATAATTATATCTAAATAAATTATTTGATCTAATTTGTAACAAGCATAAATAAATAATGAGAAAAGAAACAGTTCATATTCATGGGTAACGTATATCAAGCAGATATGCATATGATATGTTAGATCTACCGCAAATGCTTGAATTGGCAAATCTACACGGATATTTGGTAGATTTGTGGGTACTTCAATAACAGGCATCTGGAACATCTTTAAAAATTCTTTCTCCTGCAACATGATCATATTATTTTAATCAAATTGAGAAATCACGAAAATTGTACACAAAAAAGATAATTGTATAATTCACTTACTTCAGTTTTGGCAGTTCCAGTCATTCCACACAACTTCGGGTAGAGCTTAAACAGTGATTGGTAAGTTATTTGTGCCACCACAATTGAAGCTGCCTAAAGAGTGCCCCAAAAGAACAAGATGCAGTAAGTAAATTCCTATTTCCATGGAATCATTTCTCTGCAAGCTTCATAAAACAATAAAAAGCCAATCAAACTGTACCTGAATCTGCAAACCTTCTTTAGCCTCCACAGCTTGGTGAATCCCTTCAGACCATCTCCTTTTCTCTTCAACTCGTCCTGTCAACTGCATAAATTTTGTCTTCGATAATATTACACACACACTTCTTTGCGTTGTAAATGTAGCATATGCACTTGCACATATTTTCTCTACCTCATTGATTATCAAAGCCTTCCCATTTCTAACAATGTACTGAACATCTCGTCGATAAAACTCCTTTGCTTTCAAAGCATTGATCACAAATCTGCATAATTTCACTGAACAATTAGTTATAACTTGAATGTGTAAAACAGACAAAATGAATTTTGAATTCCAATTGTGAAGGAAAAAGCTAGATTCACTTACTTAGACACCACAACCAGCATTCATTTTTTGTAAAAAAAAACAAAGAAGGAGATAGTATTTATATAAGGTTTTATGTGTTCGGCCCTAAAGCCTACATCCACGAGCAAAAAACCATTATGGTTGTATCTTTATTAAGATTTTGTGTATTTTACATAATAGAAGAGCCCCTACTTATAGACAAAATATATATCATATAACAACTATTAATTTTGTAATATTTTATTAAGGAGGATGAGTGGCCTCTATGCAAGAGTTCTATATCTTTATCCAAAATATTAAGACATTAGGTTATGAATCCTTTCTTATATAAATCCACTCCATCTGATCTTGGCATGCATATTGCACTTCATAAAGGTACTCATATCTTGCACCAAACATGCTAGCTTTAATATTGTGTCTTATCATTCCTATCTCCTTGTTATACCGCTTTTGTTTCCTCTTTGCCCTCTTCTTTCTACTTTGCCTCCTATGTCTATTCTTAAAACAATGGCTAAAGCTTTGGCCCATTTGGGGGGTGATTTACTATAATTGAGGAGGTGACTACTTTTCAATCTAATGGTACTTAGGAGCTTGTGCCTTTACCTTTTGGCAAGTCTACTGATGAAAGGTGTTCACTATAATGATTCAATCAAATGGAACTATTGATCATTCAAAGTTCATTTAGTTGCAAAAGGCAACCCTCAAAATTTTACCTAGAATATGACACATTCTCTCTTGTTGCCAAGAATTCCTTAGTCCATCTTTTTATATCAAATGCTTCTTGGCATGATTGGCCACTACATCAATTTGATATTAAAAATGTGCTTTTACATGGCTACCTTCTAAAAGATGTTTACATGGAGCAACCACCAAGTTTTATTGCTCAAGGAGAGTCTAGCTATGTATGTCGATTAAAAAAATCTTTATACGGCCTCAAACAATCTCCTCTTGCATAGTTTTGGAGATTGAGTACAGTAGTGCAAGAACTTATCCTCCAACATTGCCAATTAGATCATTATGTTTTATCGCCATAGGGCATAGGGACTTGTGCTTATGATTATCTATGTGGATGGCCTTGTACTCACTACAAATGATTTACTTAGCATTTTTTTAGTTGAAAGTCAACCTACAACAACAATTTCAAGCTAGATCTTGGTCCTTTACAATATTTCTTGGGTATTAAGGCAGCACGATTCAAACAGGGATTTGCCTCTCTCAAACAATATGCTTTGCATCTATTACAAGAGACTGGATTATCAAGGTCCAAGCTTCTGGATACACCATGAATCCCAATGCTAAAATTGTACTCAATGAGGGAGCCATGTTTTGATTCAACTAACTACCATAATTTAGTTGGGGAGTTGTTATATCTCACTATCAACAAACCTAATATTGCCTTCTTAGTTAGTGTGATGAGTCAATTTATGTCCTAACCCTATGTTAAACAATAGGGAGTAACACTTCACATTGTACGATACATTAAAAAAAAGGCTCCTATAAAAACTCCTATCCTATAATCATGGATATATTAACATATTGGAATATACAAATATAGATTATGCAAACCTTTCAAAAAATTACAGATTATGCAAGCTCACAATTTGATAGGTGTTAATACTTTAATTTCTAATGTATTTGTAGGAGCAAACCTAATTTCATGGAAGAGTAAGAAATAGAACCTAGGAGCTCACTCTACTACAGAAGTTGGGTATAGAGTTGTTTCAGTTGCAATCTGTGAGCTAGTATGGCTATGTCATCTACTAGAGGAGATTGGGATTTATTCACCTAGACCTATCTATGAGATTGGTACGTGGCAATAAGGTAATGTTGCATATAGCCTCTAATCTAGTTTATCTTCTGGATTATCACGAGAAGAAGAAACATAAAAAGGTGGACAATCATTTCCTCAAAAAGAAGATTGTGTCTAGAGAGTTGATCATAAAGTTTACAAGTTTTACATGTTAGCTATTAAATTCTTATATTAAGTCATTACGAGAATTAAAAGTTATGATATCTTTTTATCTACTTTTCCATAGTTCCCAAAAAACATAGGTATGAATCTCTAAGGCCTCCAAAAGTAAGCAAAAGGCATTTTAGACAGTAGCTTATCATTCTACGTAGACCATGAGGCACCTAGCTTCTAATTTCCTCATTTACAATCCCCATCAGACTATCTCCCCCTCCTACACTTGTCCCTCATATAAGAGTTAATATGAAATATAATCTTCTCTCTAGTCATAACAATTTCCTTCAAAATATTGAACCTTCAAGTGGTTGTGCCCTTGTTTTCCACGTAATTCTTCAAATGGGCATTCCTATTCAAATGGTAAATTTAGTAGAGAAACTTGTATCTCAAAGAAGATAAACCTGACCATACACCATCTCTTAAAATAACCATCCTCCATATCAAGGGAAACAAACCAGAAAAGTTATCTGAATGATGCATCACATGAGCCAAAATAGAAACTATGAGGCTGATTGATATGATTTACAATTTATTTGACTACAATCACAACCCCTTTCAAAGGGTTTAGTGAAGAAAAAGAAAGGTTTAGTTTCATTTAGCAGCATTCCTGATTTGAAGTGATGTAAGAAAGTAAAGCTAGAGTCAATAATTGAATACAAAAAAGGATGTGCTGTTTCTATGTTTGACATTCTTCCAAGTAATGAAAAGGTGACCAGAATAAGGGGAAAAGAGGGAAGAAAATTTTCACCTCGCCCAGGGATCGTTTTCATCCCACAGATCATTTGTTCCAAGAGCCATTTCAGCAAGTGCTATTCCTTCCTCGGTCAACTCCACAGAATTATCTTTAAGCTCAACATTGTAATGCTGTTACCATATCAATTTGTAAAAGAAACTAAGGATAATTGATAGATTAATGGAACAGAAGTTACATGTCTGACAGTATAATAGACTTACAAGGCCTGGAACAAGCAGCTCTGCCACTTTAGCAGCAACTGGATACCGAGCAGCATCTTTGTTAGCCTAGCATAAGATTAGAGAAGATCCGCAATTCATTAAAGGGTTGTCAAAGGAAGCTGAAAGATGGTTGTTTCCAGATTCTCAAGGTGTATGTAATAAATTGCAATTCTATCTTTGTAAATTTGATTACCTCACCGCTTATTAGCAGTGGATTTCGACCTTCATCAATGAGAACGGAATCAACTTCATCAACTATTGCAAAGTGAAAAGGCTTTGGCCTGCCTATGCATAGTCCAAGATTAATATAATAAATTATTGTGAAGAAGGAATTAGATTAATAACAAGAACAATTACTGTAAGGAAAATGATAAAAAGAATAAAAATGAAACGAAAAAAATTAGCAATATGAAGTTTAAAAAAGAGGAAAAAGATGCAAGAGGGAAATATGCCTAAAACAAGAATGTCATGGTAATAATTAAACAAAATTGATGCCTACTGTACCATCGCATCACAAGTTGTTCACTGTTTCCAGCAAGATTATCTCGCAGATAATCAAAGCCAAGTTCCTGATAGCAATATGAATAGCAAAACATCAGAATAAGATTAAAAAGAGAAAGGAGGAACTTGCAGCATATTATAAATGCTATACTGGAGGTATCCATCAAGGTGCACCCAAAAAAAATAAATATATAAAAAGGAATTACTGAGTTATTTGTATATGTGATATCACATCTGTAATTTGATCTCCTCTCTTTTGGTGCCATCCCCTTCTGCACATGCATGTAACAGCACATCAATGAGACAATAATCAATGAGATAATATTCAAGAGTTTGGATGGTTATAGCAATCTGTTTGTTCTATAGAAGCCGTGTTTTCCAGTCACACATATACACTCGCACAAAACCATTACAAGCTTAACACAACAATTCTTTCATATTGTAACTCATCACCTGTATGAGACCAACCGAAAGGCCTAAGAAGCGATGAACACGACCCATCCACTCGGCATCTCGTTGAGCCAAATAATCGTTTACAGTTACCACTGAGAAAGAGAAATCAAGATACAATTCCAACGAAAGGAAAACCAAGAGCATCCATATTTCAGCAAAGTCAGTGGATCAGTTCAGGATAGAAACATACCATGAACACCCTCACTAGTCAGTGCATTGAGATATGCAGCCAGCGTAGAAACCAAGGTTTTTCCCTCACCCGTTTTCATTTCAGCAATTGACCCATCATGAAGAACCGCACCTCCAATAACCTAACGTTAAAATGTGAAGAATAAATGAATTAATAATCAAATGGTGAGTAAAGGAACTAAGTTACGTAATATTACAACAGAGCAGCTCTGCTGCTTCATGAGTGACTAAAATAAAATACGCGGAGCAACCTGCACATCGAAATGGCGCATTCCAAGTTTCCTTATTGCTGCTTCACGAACCACTGCAAAGGCCTCTGCAATAGTCGGGGAAACAAATAAATAACGGATTATTCATATCATTCAACTCCAAATTCTGAAGCAAATCATAAGAGCTAACTCATTGCAAACCAGCTTGAATGTCCGCTAGCGTCTCCCCTTGCCTCAACCTTCTTCTAAACTCCGCAGTTTTGGCGCTCAACTACAACAAACAAATAATAATCCATCGTTCAAAATCCCTCGGGATATATTTCTACATTTCGACTTCACAACAAATTAAAAATCCAGAGACCTGTTCATCAGAGAGACTCTGTATCTGCGGCTCAAGCGCGTTAACTGAGTTCACGAGACGATAATAGTCTCTCACAACCCAGTAATTCAAGCTCGTAGCATCACTAACCATTTGCTTTAACCTACCCAAATTCTCCTAAAACAAAAGAAACGATTAGCCAATTCACAGAATCACATCGTCGAGCACATAATAGGCAAGACAAAGAAGAACCTTGAGCGACGTCCCCGCAACCGTACGTCTGCTAGAACAGCGTGGTTGGGTCCTTGAAGCATTTAAAGAGAAAAAGAGACTGAAAACAGGCTTGGTTTTTGACAAACAAATGTCGTTCTTGGCGGTGGGAATTGGAGCTGCAAGTAGAGGGTTCAAAAGAGTAGAAAGAGCAGCCATAACATCAACTTTACTACTCAGCGGCTGTTGACTGACGTAGTATGAAATTTAAGTTTCCATAATCTCCTGCAGCTTAAAGTGCTCTACTGCTCTTGTTGTGAAGTGAAGTGAAAGTCCTAATGCTCATCTACACGTTTCTATAGTGTCGCATTTAAAAGGAAGAGTAACGCTGAAGCATAAATTACATTGTAATGCCGGTGTCTGATTTTCCAAATACTAGTAAAACTACTATAATATCAATTTATTACACATATGACATTAAAATATTTTTAAGAATAAAAATAAAAATTCTAAAACACTTATTCTACGAAGTCATAGTCAAACATTAAATGAAGTACTAACCTTACAAACAGAGAGTTAAAAAAATAAATTGAATTAAAAGAAACAAGAAAGCATACGAGTTCTGTACAATTGAAGTATTCAGCTAGGAAGAAACTAGTAATTGTTGAAACTCAGTTTCTATTTTTCAGAATTCTAAATTTTTCTAGTAATCTACGGCTTTAAACATGAGACACAAAGGATTAGAGTATCATCATCGTCATCGTCATCGTCATCGTCATTAACACCTATTTATAGTCTTACTAAAGTCAGAAATTTGGAGAGGTCTGATAATATATAGCCTTACTCCTATCTTGTAGAGAGACTGTCTCCAATAGATATATATGCAATTTGTCATGAAAATCTTACAAAATGATAAATGGATGTGTAAACAAATCTAAGAAATAAAGTTAAATAAATAAATCAATCAAATAAATATAAAAGGTAAGAAAAAAAAACAACTAAATGCAAAAATATAACAAAATAAAAACAAATATTAAAGAGAAACAATACTAGTAATATTAAAAATAATTGACAAGAGTAATAAATACACCACAAAATAATATACTTGTAGAACATGTCTAAAATTAGCAACAAACTTTAGGAGAAGTACATACCATAAGAGATCCGTACAAGAGTAACTCTAATCAGGCCTATCAAATCATTGATTACGAAAGGAACTAGAGCATGATTGCAAAAACAAGCATGTAAACTATTTTTAAACTAGATATTTGGTGAACAATGGCTCCCTTTTCCTTGAGCAAGAGTATTGACTTGATCTAAACTGGCTAGAGTTTGGGTAACATACAGAAGTAATAATTCAATTTGTAAGAGTGTTGTTACATTGTCATATAGAGGTCATTCTCAACCAGTAAGGTCGAAACAAAAGCCATTAATTGATGGTATGCCTTGTTTACATGAATTGTAAATAATGCAATTCACCCTATAATCATTTAATACCCTACACTGGTAGCACGTCCCAAACTTACCAGAAGTCTTTTTACCTTACATTAGCATCTCATATATCTATTTGGTTGCATAATGATGGGTAGTTATTTTCTTATTTAGAATTTCTTTTGAGTTTCTTCATAAAATCTAAAGTTTTGGAACTATGTTACTCAATGTATAAATGTAGGGATGGCAAAAGGATCCGAGCCTGGGCTCAGCCCAACCTGAAGTCAACGGACTAGGTTGAGGTTGACCGGGTCTTGGGCCTAGTTTTCTCAACCCAATTAGGCCTAGGATTAGGCTCGGACCTATGCTACCAAGCTTTGGTTAGCACAAGCTCGAGCCTTGGGCTCAGGCTGTCCAAACCAAGTAATGCAAAACAAAGTCATTTAAAATGACATCATTTTGCTGTTTTTAAAACATTTTAAAAAAATTGGGTCTGTCTATAAATGTTGATGGAAGGAATTCTAGGATATAGGACATTTCTATTTAATTTGTATGTTCCTTAGGACAAGGGAATCAATGTTATCATTAAAGCTATAATTGAAATATCCACTTGTGTATTAGTACTTTATATTATTCAAAATTCCTTTTCTTTTTGGCAAAGTTGAGAATATATCCTCTTAATTGTTGAAACAATAGTTAACAACATTTATCAACCCATTTATGGCATCTTTACACTTTTCTTATGGGAACTATATACCATGTGCATTAGTAATAAAATCTACATATACTTTATTTACACCCATAGTTCTCCTTATTTGTTACCTAATACATCATAAATCAAAATCATAATTACAAAAATAAGTTCTAGTCAATATTTAAAAAAAATAAACCTTTTCCACCTATATATAATTCTTCCTAAAATTCATAAAGTTAAAATTTTAACTTTAAAACTCACATGACAACAAAAATATAAAAGAGATGTTGGTATATCGAAAGGGAAGGTTAACCTTTAACATAATTTCAAGTATTATAAAAAGTATCAATAATAATAACTTGTCTGCAAAATCATGCATTCAATTAAAAGTATCAATAGCAGTGATACATCAAAATGTGGAGAGAGAGAGAGAGAGATGGGGGAAGTGACAAAATCGTAGCTATTTTTTCTAATTTAATGTTTTAAAAATTGGTAAAAATAGATGGTTCACTATAATATGAAATAAGGAATTATTTCTTAAAGTTGATATTTCAAAGGCTAATAACTGAAATTCCTCTTCTTAAATCCTATAACTAAACCATGACCATAATAACCCTAAAAATTAAAAGCAAAGAGAGATTAGAGCCTCATGTAACACCAAGGTTGAAATGCTTATTCGACGTGTGTTAATGGGGAAAATAGGAGATGCGGATAGAAGAAAAAGTTTTAATTATTGTTATCTTAATGTTTATTTGTGTAGGACAAGCTTGCATAATGACCTATGTTAACATCATAAACAGTAAAGTTAATAATAAACTATTTTTACAACAAATTAAATGTTTGAGCATCTGATTTAAATTTTTAATAGTTTTATCTAATATTGTAAAATCAAGCAAAGTTTTAGATTTAAATGTAATTTACCCATATATAAAATAGCTAATTATAATAAATATATGTCAAAAAGCATTAGTTATACAAAAGAGCTCTTAATATTCGCCTTAGTTTATTTATAGCCATAAATATAATATACTTCCTTATTGTACATTGATTATTTGTTCATTTTAAGTTTAGATTACATCCAATCATTTATTATAGAGATTTTGGGAGGTTTATAAGGAAGTCTCTTTATAAAGAGATTCAAGTAGGAATATTTTTTAGTTATTTGCAGGAAGATTCAAATCAAATTGGCTTGAGTATCCTTTGTTTTTTATGATGTGAATAATAATAACATTTTGTCCTTATCTTATCTCTCCTTTATTCTATTTCTTCTTATTGAGTTATATAATTTCATGTGAAGAGTATTTCAGTGAAACACTTAAATACTAGTGTTCATAAGTTACATGAAAACTTAAACAAAGTTATTTGATATCATATCAAAAGATTGAGTTTGGCTTTGACGAATAAAAGCTAAATTTTCAAACTTGAACTTATTAATATGT
>JANKOD010000006.1:10216130-10231178 GCA_026284645.1 Erythroxylum acuminatum | reverse complement strand
CAGTGACATTAACAAGTGAATAAACAAAACCAAAAGGTTAATCAAACTATGATGTTTAACCAATGAAGGATCAGACTTAATAGAGCAAAAGAAACCAAATTGAAACCTAGTATAATACTAGTAAAGAAATCAGTTGGACATAAACATCAGTATCAAAATTAACGTAGGACCACTCGTGATTAGCTAAGCTTCCAATTGACTCAAAATCTTAGTATTTTGATTCCGCCACAGTTACGGGGAACCAAATGGAAGCAAAGAAATTTAGAAAATTAGAGAAAGCCATTATCATACTAAACGTTAAGATTGTGGACACTAGATGACCCTAGAAGTTCTCTTTAGCCTCTAGGTGAAACCTAAAATCGGAAAGAATAAATGATTGAAAATTTCAAAACAATCGATTTAGTTGTAAAAATTTTGAACCAATTAATTTTTATGTTCAATTTTTAAATATATGATTTAATTTACTTTAATAACTCTTATTTTTAGACAACGATAAGTTTTTTAATTAATGAGTTAATTTTTATAAATTAATAAATTTTTGTAAATTAAAATTAATTTAATAATTTTTGTAAATTACAATAAATTAATTAATTTTAATTTACAATTATAAAATTAATTAATTTTAATCTAACAAAATTTTAATTTTAATTAAAATTATTTGATTAATAATCAATTATGTTTTAAAATTTTAAAATTATTTAATTTATAATAATCTAATATCAATTAAATATTTTAAATATTAGACTTTTTATTTTACTATTTTAACTTTTGGTTTAATTTTTTTGTCAAAAAAAACTTTTGGTTTAATTTTTAAATCACAAAAACGAGGGTAATCCCTAAATCAAAGACTCCAAACATTATAAACAAATCCTTTTTCTCTTTATTGGAAAATTTTAATCGTTAGGGGCAAAATTGTCCAAAGGGAAAACCAGCCTAAAGCCACTAATACGACGTTTTTCAAGACGACAACAAAATAGAAGAACAAAAACTGGAAACGAGCGTTGTGATCGTCAATTGAGGATGGACTCGCCGGAGCTGCCTGAGTGCCCAGTGTGCCTGCAGACCTACGACGGCGTGTGCACAATTCCACGAGTGCTCGCATGCGGACACACAGCCTGCGAGTATTGTCTAATAAACATCCCACAGAAGTACCCGCAGACAATTTGTTGTCCGGCATGTACACAGCTCGTCAAATACCCATCACCTCAAGGACCATCTTCTCTTCCCAAAAATATCGATCTCCTCAGACTGATTCCAGGCACCGCCATCGCTCATCACCTCCAGAATTCAAAATTTCCTGGAGAAGGGTCGCGGGATGACGTAAATGTTGACCGAGTTGAGTTCTTGCCTCGTTTGTGGTCGGATGAGTTTTATATCACTTGGAAGAAGTGGATTATGCCCCAAGATGCTGTTTTTATGGAGGAGAAAGGAAAAGGTGATGGGTTGCTGAGGGAGGGTAACAAAAAGGTTAAGCTTTTTAAGGTGGGGAGTGATGTTTTTGACTGTAATGGGAAAGGTTCCGTGTTTAAGTTCAGTTATGCTGCAAGGATACTGAAACTTTTGAGTGAAATGGAAGAGGAAGTGAGAGGTGAATTGGGTTTGGTTTTGAAAATCTGTTCGAGGCAGCGTAGGGTCAATAAGGTTTATGGCTTGTGGGGTGATTTGGAAGATGGGTCTCTGTATTTGGTGTTTAGGAAACTGAATTGGACAGCAGAAGACATGTTAGTTAATTTTGGTGATGTTTTAAGTGAAGATGGGTTACCTTGTTTTGCGATGATAGGTATGGAAATATGTGAAGCAGTGCTTGCTTTGCATTTGGAGGGTTTAGCGTTGGGTTGTTTTGGGTTTTCCTGCTTTGAACTGGACGGTTTTGGTCGCCTAACTCTAAATCTCAGCGAGGTTTTGGTGACAGGAGGGATGATCCACAAGATTGCGAACAGGTCTGTTTGTGGTGGCAGAATGATTAGTGAGAAGGACATGGGATTGACGATGGGGAAAATCGTCGAATGTGCCGTCTTTGTTAGCCCAGAGGTGTTATTTGATATTTCAAAGGAGCAGACAGAGATGGAGCGTGGTAACTTTAGTTATTCTGTTGGGCATAACTCAGACGTGTGGTCGCTAGCTTGTATTTTGCTTAGACTTCTCCTTGGGGGACAATTTACTGAAGAGCTGGTTGATTCTCTGCGTCATGTTATTTTGAAAGGAAATGAAGAGAGCTATTCAGACTGTTATTCTTTTAGCGAGATTTTGATGGAGAAAGTAAGTTCCATGTTTCTAAGTAAATGTAGTGAGGAGTTTAAATGTCTCCAGCAAACTCTCTGTAGGTGTTTGAATTTTGATCCTGGAAGTCGTCCCGTTGTTTCTGATATTTTGAAATGCGTTAGGAAGTTGATTTTTAAAAGCCAGTTTGATTCCATGCTAGGATTCAACGAGGCTATCTATGAGCAGCCTAGGGGCCGATGCTTAGTTAATGGAAAACTGTGTAAAGTGCCTGAGGGTAAACCAGACGAGCCTGGAATGGACAAGTTTCAGGGGCCAGTAAAGTTCGATGAAGAAAATCCAGCTCAAATTGAAGGGATAAAGGATAATAAAATTTTCACCAATGCCCTTGAGAAGGGGAATATCAAAGTCAAAGATATTCAGGGGCATCTTGGTTGTATTACTGGATTGACAATTGGAGGTAGGTACTTTTTGTTTGCAAGATAATGATCCAATTTAATATTCCGTGTATGGCCTTCCTGGTTAAGTGTTTTTTCAGTTAAGGGCTTATATTAGGTGTCTCATGAAACGGAAGATTTTATTTTCTATCCACCTTCGTTATATCATAAAGAAATGCTTGTTGATAGTGCATAACATGATTTGAGTTTCAGTTTCGTAGTAGCTGCAAGGCACATGACCATTGGTAGTATATGTCCTGTTTATATCATAGTGCATCAGAGCTCGTAATTATCAACACGTGTATACGTATATGGCTGAAAATGCAAGCTGCAAGCTTACAACTTATTGTAGACACTTTTATTGACATATTATGGGTACTTCTGTGTGATTTTGGGTTGTAACTTCCTGGTGATACAGAGTGATTTCGATGGGGCTGAGCTCAATTGACTGGAAACAGGTCTCTTTTGATGGGTTGGGGTATGGTCTAGGCCTGGTCTGTGGGTTTTGTCTCAACAAACCTGTAAAACCAAATGTCGGAGTGTTTCCTGGCATTTGGCCTCCGATGATCAAATTAGTAAAGTTAAAGAGAGAAAATGCAATATTTAGTGTGAGACAGTGATCATATGAATGACCTCAATCTTAAATAGTGACTTGTAGATGTGTAGGACGGTACCATTTATCCCCATCTTATACAACAATAAGAGATCTGTAGTTTTTTGGGTCATCCATTGAGCTTAAGTCCTTAAAGATTTAATCCATATCTATCATAAAACATGTTTCTTCATGATGAATGAAGCCTTTGGTGATCTAAGCTGCAAAAGGTCTTGTCAGGGTCTATAGTCCCTTTTGCTATAAAAGTAATTAAATCATTTCGCAGACCTAACCCAACAACTCAAGCTTTTTGGTTATATAGTTTCTTAATATGGTATCAAAGCCTTCTACAATTGAAGGGTCTCAATCTCAACTTTCCTGGCCTTCTTTACTTAAGATTTGTGATTTATTGTAATTTGTTTGCACTTGATGTGGGGGTGTGTATGAATAATTTTTGAGCACTTCTGAGTCTTCATCCTCCAGTTTAAGTTATTAAATTGAATGGTTTCTTGATTCTTCTGACTCCATTTTCTGGTCTATATTCAGTTTCTTAAGCATGGTCTGGTTTAGGAATAGACAATGCTTACATCTTTTTACGTTTAAGTTCTAAAACATTCAAGGAAAAATAAAGAATTCCTTAACTTTAGCTGACACTTATATTACACTTGATAATCCATTTATTGACACATCAACAAATTTGTAAAGGAGTTGAAGGAAAGGACTTAGATGATTTAACTTTAAACTATCATAAGTTTTTAATTAGTAAATATTAAAATAAGAGGATTGGATTAGGAAATGCAGTGAGTAGGAGAGTGCAAGTTTCTTTATCCCATCAACTTTATTTTAAATTTTTATTCACTGTTATTGAGCTATCTTGTTCCTCATTGATTTGATTTTCATTTGTTGGGTAATTTGATTATGTACAAAGCCTTCTGCTACCCTGTGAGGGGAAGATTGACAGAGGCTTTTGATGTAGTAATCATATCCGATTCTCTCTGAGATTCGTTCTTTTTATCCTTTCAGGGGGATTTCTGTTTAGCTCCTCATTTGATAAATCAATCCGGGTATGGTCTTTGCAGGTAAGTACTGTAAAGGCAAGATGTGATGACATTGCTCTTTTCTTTTTTCTTTTTTTTTTCATTTTTTCTGTGAGCTTCCTTGGTAAATGTTTATGCAGGACTTTTCTCATGTACACACATTTAAAGGTCATGAACACAAAGTCATGGCTGTGACTTATGCAGATGAAGAACAACCATTATGCATCAGTGGAGATAGTGGAGGAGGCATATTTCTTTGGAACCTCAACAATCCCCTGGGGCAAGAACCATTGAAAAAATGGTGTGAGCAAAAAGATTGGCGATATAGTGGTATACATGCCCTAACCACCGCTGGGAATGGTCATCTCTACACTGGTAGTGGAGATCGATTGATTAAGGCATGGTCGATGCAGGTAATTCCTTCCTTTTTCACCATTTGACATGCTTTTTAGATCTACATGATTCTACGAGTTGTATGAAATTTTCTTACTTTCTGTTTATACTAGGATGGAACCTTAATTTGCAGAATGGAAGGTCATAAATCAGTAGTCTCCTCATTGATAGCATATGGTGGGGTTCTCTACAGCGGGAGTTGGGATGGAACCATCCATCTTTGGAGTCTAATTGACCATAGTATTTTGACTGTGTTGGGAGAAGACATGCCAAGATCTGTGACCTCTGTCTTGTCTCTAACTGCTAACCAGAATATAC
Source organism: Erythroxylum acuminatum (assembly GCA_026284645.1). NCBI lineage: Eukaryota > Viridiplantae > Streptophyta > Magnoliopsida > Malpighiales > Erythroxylaceae > Erythroxylum > Erythroxylum acuminatum. The sequence goes on along the minus strand of JANKOD010000006.1, from coordinate 10,226,181 downwards.
TTGTTGCATCTCATGAAGATGGACATATCAAGGTGCCATGCAATTATAACCTCTTTGAGCATATTTCCAGCATTTGACTTGATATTGGATTAATGTGAACTAGTAAAAAAACTTTGAAGTTGGACTTGTGAAAATAGGAGGCCCTTGTTTTTTGAAATAATTTTTGGTTTTCACTACCAATGGAAAGGGCAGAACCTTTTTGCCTTACACTGCAACAGGGATTGCTCCATCATTGGCACGATCGAACAATAATGAAATATGATCCAAAGTGAAATTTTATTTTATGTTTAATTTAGAAATGAGAACCTAGCTACCACAGCCTTGGGGAGCTTGTTTCATACATTGCATTGCAAAGCAGCTCCTTTATGCTATAATCTAAGGAAGACTAGGGATATTTATATTTTCCTTTTGTGTTTATAACTACGATTTATAACCAGAATTGTCAAAAGTGGCAGATCTGTTTCCTTTTTATTTTTTACCGTTTCCTTAGTTTTCTAACAGGACACAGTCAACATTTTTGAGAGTGCCTCGTAATTCTTATCATTTAATTTAAGGTGTAACATGGTATCTTTACATTCTTTTCGTTTTATTGCTTTTTATTCATTTAGTATCTATAGGTGCTCCATCTTCTCTAGGTATTAGCTATTGTAATGTAGCGGTATGTATCCATTCTTTTCATTTAGTTTTTATAGCTACTTTCTTAGAAGATAACACAAACTACATTTTCTGGTTAAAACTTAAAAAAGCTGAACTTAAGGCTGCATTGAACTGCTTATCAATTAGTGGAACTTGACCTTGATCAAAATGAATGACCAATTGGTGGCTTTGCATGAGAGATGCTGTTAAATTCTAGTGAACGAAATTGTTTAGATTCTCGTTCTATACCATGAGATAGAATAAGGACTCCTTTTCCTCTCTTCTATCACCTCTCTTTAGATAATTGAGATTGATCTTCATGTGTTTCTGAAAGTGTGGAAAGTTGAGGAAATCTCAGTTATTTTTTGCTGCCTGTTTTTCTTCTGCTGTTATTTGATCACTAAAACCATGTACACTCTTTCAGGTATGGAGAAATGACATGCTTATGAAATCTTTGAAATTCCACAGTGGTGCAGTTTTTGCCACTACTATGGACAACACACTGCTGTTTACAGGAGGTTGGGACAGAAATGTCAGTGTACAGGTACATGACAAGCTCAGTGTTGCAGAAATTACCGTTGGATTTGTAGAGTTTACCAAGCTAATTTATGTTTGTATGTTAAAAATTCTTTCATATGAAAGTTAATACCTATTTCCTGAAGTCACTACTGACAAATAACCAGTGTCTTTGAAATAGGAGTTATCAGGAGATGAATTTGATGTAGATATGAGACCCCTTGGATCAATCCCTGGTGATTCTGCTGTGACAGCGTTGTTATACTGGCAAGGACAGCTTTTTGTTGGTTATGGTGATAAGACTATAAAGGTAAATTGCCTGCCGTAGCAAAACACTAGAAGTGGTGTTGATAGTTACCAACCTATTCCACTAAAACATATTCCTTATTCATCAGCCCCCGTGTGTTGATTTTGATGACACCAGGTATATTACTACGGAAGGTGAAAACTGAGATTGCTGTAATGTACATAAAAGTATCAAGTCAGTTCTTGGCGGCGGGGGGAGATCCTCTGATCCATCCCTCCTGTTTCATAGAGGGGATAATACAGGGATGGCACAAGAGGATGGAATAGACGATCTCATCCTCTCAGCGGCAAACAAACTGATACATGGGAAGATGATTGCTGGATGTTGGAAAAACTTTTTATTTTTATTTGTATGGATAATCGGGAAGTGAGAAAGAGGTAAACGAGTTATGTTCCAAATGAAAACTCCATGAATCATCAATGCTATATGTATGTAATATGCAAGAAAATAAAACAAGCTGTTTTAGTCAAAGTATGTTCAACAGAAACCAAGTGCTCATGATTTCTACCCACAAGAGGTTCGTTGAATTATGGTTTTGAGTCGTAACAGACACCGCGTAATGGTTGATAAAAATAAGTAAGATTTACCGTTAACATTGTAACTCCATCTTTGGTTTCAACCTGCTTTGACACAAAAATGACGACTACTGGGACGGTGAAGAAAAGACTACTAGAGAGTAAGAGTTACGCTGCATTTCAATTGGAGAAAAGGATGAGGTTTCAACAATAGCTGAAGCGGGAGAAGAGTTTGTCTTTGATGTTCTTAAATTGTAATGGACTCAACAAGGTAAGATTTTAAATTGGAGACAGATAGGCTAATAAAAATAGAGAATTTGAACCGAAAAACAGGTGATTCCTAGTTCCTGCCCACCTATGTCCCACCCCAGATTCTTTGTCCAGTTTTACTCTGTCTTATTCTGTCTCATATAATCTCAGCCATTAATTTTGCGGGACCCACGCGAGCTCCATACGGACCCCACATAAATAAATGGTTGAAATTTATTGGACACAATAAGACACTATAATATTAGACAGAAGATCTGGATTCCCTATGTCCACCGTCCCTCTGCCTCACAAAAGTCCAAACCATGACTTATGTGTTTTGAAGGAGTCATGGCGGCACACACAAGTTGTCTTGTCATTCAGTTGTCTTGTCACAACCAAGTCTTTTCCTTTCTCTACTATTACAAAGGGACGGCTCAGAAACTAGCTGCCTGGTATAGTTATAGTTCATTAATAATCTTTCTGGATCTTCCTCGCCATTAAATGACGGTCACTCTCCGACGTTGACTTACTCGCCTTGTTACAACCAAATTAGTCTTTCTGAAAATCTCATTGCCATCACAGGCTTTTTTAGAATAACTGGCAGTATTATTAACCCATATTTTAAGAATTAGACTGAAAATTAAACACATAAGATGATAATTTTAAGATTTAAAATATTTGATCGATATTACATTATAATTAAATTGATTAAAAATGAAATAATATTAAAAAAATCTTAAATATGATTGAATCAGATTATTTTTATCATAAAAAATCTAAAGCTTAATTAAAAAATTGTTAAAAATTTATTTGTTTATTTAATTTATAAATCCTATTAGTTTACTGAAACTAACTAATTAATTAATAAGTAACGAGAGTGAACTAAAAAATAAACAAATTGAATTGCGGTTAAATCATTACTTCTTCTCTCTACGTTAATGTTTAGTTTCCGCTTTTCTTTTAAATAGATAATGTTATGTAGTAATATTTTTATTATTGTAAGTAATTATATATTAGATAAAATATAAAAATATATTATTTTTAATTAATTAAATTTATTTTAATCTCTTATATAATATAATAATAAATTATCAATATAAATTATTTTATTTTATTCAAATAAATAATGTAAAAAATAAATTATTTAAAAATTAATAGTTTTTAAACATCTTTTAATTATTAAATTTTATTTAAAATCTAAATATTTTGAATATATTTTAAATTTTATTATATTTATTAATAATAATGAATTTAATTTATAAATAAATTATTAAATTATTCATAATTCTTATTAATATTTAGATTATTAAATAATTAATCAATATATATTTAGTTAATAATAAATATCAGAAAAATGGAAACAGAAAATAAGAATAACTTTTCTCAATTTTCAAAAATTTTAAAACGGAAAAAACTAACAATAAAAACAAAAACTAGGAAGAAAATTCTACATAAACACAGTATACTTTGACAACGAGATGGTTAATTTCGTCGTAGTTGTACACTTTTGTCAAAGAGGTGGAGAAAACAAGGCTGCTGGAAATTAAATATTCTGACTTTTCTTGACCTTCAAAACTCGTTCAAAAGTACCTTCGTGCTAGAGCTACGGGTTCTCCATCAATCGCAGTCTATAATGTCGTTATCCCACATGCGTGGTCTATACGATTCATGGCCTAGCGGCAATGGCCTGTCTGGTATTTTGGGGATTTCAAGATCACCTTCTAACATTTTGAGTGCATCATCTATGGTGGGTCTAAAAGCCACCGTGAAATGGGAACAAAGCAACCCAACAAGGACAAATCTCTCCATTACTGCATTTGGTTCTTGTTCCCTTATTGTTTCATCGATGACTTGCTCCATCTTTCCAGATTTTCTCAGCATCCACGCCCAGTCTGTGATCGAAACATAGGAAGAATTTGATGTTTCAAGCGCCTTCTTCCCGCTCATGATTTCGAGGACCACAATTCCAAAGCTGTATACATCACTTTTCTCTGTTAATTGTCCGTATAAAGCATATTCAGGAGCCAAGTAACCACGTGTGCCAGCGACCCTTGTTGTGACATGAGACCGATCTTCTAAACTCTGCTTGGCCAACCCGAAATCTGCAACTTTTGCTTTCATTTCCATGTCTAACAAGATGTTTGTTGCTTTAATGTCTCGGTGATAAATGGCGGGTTTGATACCGTAGTGCAAGTAATCGAGTCCTTTGGCTACGTCAAGAATTATGTTCTTGCGCTTCGACCATGTTAATTGCTTCCTCCTGAGATCGCTGAACAAATGGTCACTCAGATTGCCATTGGACATGAAATCATAAACAAGATATCTTCTTTTACCGTCGGTTTCGTCACTTGAGACGCAACATCCTCGGAGGGACAGGAGACTCCTGTGTCTTATTTTGCTGACAATCTCAACCTCGTTGGAGAAATCCTCATCACCTTGCGAATCCAGATCATGCATCTTTTTCACAACAACCAAGGTCCCATCTGAAAGAGTTCCTTTGTACACCACACCATAAGCGCCTTGGCCGAGAAGATTCTTTTCAGAAAATCCTTCGGTGGCTCTGTCAAGTTCAGACAATCGGAACCATTTTGCACCTGCGTTAGGCAACACGCTGGTCCTGAAACTACTAACGTAATCGTCATGTGGAGCTTCGAGCCTTCTCCTCCTGTACCAAATAATGACTCCAATGACAAGTAAAACTCCGCTAAGACCGCCCAATAACCCAAAAACCCACTTGATAGAACCTTTTTTGCTTGAACCGTTGGACGTCTTGTTGGTTGCTGAGCTAGTCAGTGGCAGCTCAAGAATGCAAGCAGCAGTATTAGGATCCAGTGGACCACGGTCGTTAATAACTCCAGCGCTATATAAGCAAGCGAAATATAAGCATTTTGAGGAATTAGTAGGGTTTAAACCTGTCAACTGGGCAATCACCTTTAACCCAACATCGACACATGAACTGCAGGTAGCTAGAACCGACAAGTCCCCTTTACAGGATGTGTTGAAGTCGGTGGATGGACCGACCCTCTCGCTCCAATCCTGTGTATTTATTATTCCATCACAAAAAGAGGCGTTAGATACAAACTGAGTTGAGCTGTTAAAGCAGCGAGGGACATACGACGGGTCCAGGGACAAAGCAGAGAGTTTGGTTTGGAAATCAGATAGGCAAGAACTTGAAACATTGGCATTCGGCAGTTGAAACTCGGAGGTTTGTCTGAGATGTTGGGCAAGCCCCACGCCAAGAAGGCTGAGAAGAGTCTCACAACATTGTCCGGCGCCTGCGCGACAAAGAGACGTGTCCCATGGGACTGTTTCTACGTAATTGAAATCAATGGGACATGGAGGAGCGGCTGAGACTGAATCAATTAACAAAATGCTCAACACGAAGATAATGAACATTCGGGCATAGATCCACAACGAGTTCTTGCCCATGTTGGCAAAAGATTTGGGTGCATAACGGCATGGAGAGTCATTATTCATATATAGAACTTCAACTACGAGTGTCTATTCAGTCAACAATCAAGGTGGGTCTACGGTCCAACCGCGCGTACAACTTGCAAGTAACAATATAATTGCGCAAGACAATCACACTGAATTATGTTGACGTTACAGATTATTTAGTTTATTCACAATAAGATTAAATTAAGCAAGACAAAATTGTGTTCAATTTAAGAGGACGAGATCTTCAGATGAACCTGCGCCAGAGCATTTGATTAAGAGTTAGCACAAGCAAAATTTTAACTTTATACCTTATATCTGAGAGTTTTCTCTTATCACTCTTTATTATATTATTACGTCTAATTTTTTTAATCAGTTTATCCTATTACAACGCAAAATCTCATGAATTTGAACAGCTGAATTTTTGGAAATTGATTTCAGTTCGTAAGGAAAAGGAAAAAAAAAAACAGAAACAAGAAACAATCCTCTCCCATAAATTCGTTAAGGATCTCTTGTCTTTAACTGGCGGGGAGAGGTGTGGGACACATAAATTAATCCGAACACTACTTTATCCTAAAATGATTATTTTTAAGAGTACCCATATATAATATTCAGTTTGATTAACAGCAAGACACAGTGGTGGCCTAAAATATGATAATTCCATTTTATTGACATTCTTGCTAAATCAGCCTACGGAGTGAGTGACATAGGATTAGCATTTGGCTGAGGATAGCAAATAAAATTAATGTACAAAATTGATATTTTAAAATACGGTCCACTTTTAAGAATAACCTCAAGCAATATTCAGAGCAAGATACAAGATACGGACTCTCGTGGCCATAGTTTTAAATACCGTACCATACTGGATTAAAATTGGTACGGTATATTAAGTTTTGGTACTAGGTTTAAATATTAGTCAGTACTGACCCGTTTTGGTTGTACTGGTCAGTACTGACCGGTATTTAAAATATCAGCCAAATTTAATTATATTTATTAATAATTATTAAATTAATTTGATAAATTAAATTAAAATTGTGATTATTATTTTTATTATAATTTTTGAAGATATGATTAAAAATATACGGTACAACTGTATAATATAACAATGAATTATTTTGTTTAAAAATTTAAGGATTATTTTATAAATTTAAAAAATTACCCAAAACGGTACTTGGTATTATCCAGTACCAGTACAGTACCGTACCAAAACTCATTCTAGTACTAAATCTGGTACAGAATTTGTAATATTAATCGTGGCCCAAATTTTGAATTATTGTCCAGAAGACTTTAATTTCGTTTACATTATTCAGAAATTATCGCAAATGCATTACACACTTATCCTGAACTCAGTCTTTGGTCTTCCAAGGACTGAATGGTCTTCCAAGGACTGAACAAGATCATCAGTTCATGTATACTTTGCAATAAACGTCATCGTATTTTGATGTGGTTTGACTTGGACATCTAGAATGCTGATTTTTTTTTTTGTTGACATTATCTAGAATGCTGATTTGTTTCTATATTTTAAACATTATTTTGTTTAGTAATTGTATTTTATTGACCGGATCAAAACAAAGTCGGGTCGCCTATGTCTCTATTTTATAGTGTCAGACTTTTTCTCCTTGTTATTTTTTTAATGAACATATAATTTAATTTTTAAGAGAGACTTTATTTTTAATCTAATTGCAGGATCATTTTGTTACTAATAAACGACAAGTTCTCATCGTGTGTTTAACTTTTTCCCCAAACATAAATGAAAATTGTTGGTTATTTTTTTTCCGTTATTGTGATATATTTTCTATTTGTTTTAGATCTTGATTTATTTTATGAAAAACATTTTGTAACTTGTAGGTGGTAGTTATTTGTAGTCTGCAGATGCCATCTAAAATCTAAAAACAAATAAAGAATATTAAAATTAATGTATTGTTTAGTAGTAGGTGATTGACAAAATAAAAACTGATAAGATAAGGGTAAATATATCAAATAATTAAAATAATAAGTTATCAGTTGGTTAGTAAGAAAAAAGTTATTCTTGTTCCCTTCGACTTAATACAAGGGCTAAAAATGCATTTTAAACGTCAACGTTTACAGTATAATATAGAACATACCATAACGTTTTGAAGCGTTTAAATTAAACTCCAACTTTTTCAAAACATTCAAAATAAACCTTAAGTGGATAGAAAATTTATCAGGGTTAACTCCTCATCAGTTAAACGTTTCGTCAATGCTAACTTGATATTATTATTTTTTAAATAAAAAGTGAGTCCTACTGTCATATGATAAGTGAAACCTACTATTTAAAATATATAAATATGGGTCAATTGTTGCATGACAAGTAGGACCCATTGTCTAAAATGTACAAATAGTCGGAGCCACGTGATTGTGGTACTCACTTTTTGATTAACTTAAAAAACTAATTATATGACAGTGAAACTTATTTTTTATTTTAAAAATATAAAGATAGTGACTCAGGGAGTTAACTCTATCAAATTTTCTATCCATTTAAGATATGTTCTAAACATTTTGAAAATATTAGGGTTGAATTTTAACGCTTCAAAATGTTAGGATTCAAGTTGTATTTTGTTATAAATGATGAGGTTTAAAATGCACTTTTGGCCTATAATCTTGTTAAAACTTGAAACTGAAAAACTACCACTTTCTAGCTACAACATAAGTTTATAGAAAAATTTTAGATGTATTTTGACATTGTCATTTGTTATCAACTATTATTTTTTATATTATTAACAAGAAAAAACATTAGTGAGGTATTAAGAAATTATTTCTATGTCATTTGTTTATTTTTCTTAGTTGAAGTAATGTGATTCGAGTAAAATGTATTTTGGATTTTTATACTACAACCATGTATTATAACTGAAGATGTTGTGATTACTTACAATGATTTTGGTACAATAACATTTTGGAGAGTTACATATAAATGTATGAGGAGGTGAAGTGGTAATGTTGTGGGAAATGGAATTACGAGTTTTAAAGGTGTTTCATGTAAATTATTTGTAAAATTTAAAATAAAGTGTACTTATTAACACGTTCCAACTTGGTTAGTATTTGTTTGTAGTGAAACTTAGTATAGCGAGAAGAGAAGAAGAGTTTGAAAAGAAGAACTAAGAAGTGATAGGAAACCGAGTTAGGATCAGATCCTAATCGTAGCCGAATAATCACGAAACTTTTTCATAACTTTTGATTTTTCGAAAACCAAGATCTATTTAATTTTATAAAATGATTAACACAAATCATAATAAAGCGAAAATTTAATTCGTACCTTACTCCAAAGCTTGATCTTTATCTTGTTGTATCCCTTGAACCGTTTCCAAAACTGATCCGTCTCAACCATCACAGCCACACAAGTGTCCGACCTCTAACGGTATCCACAGAACAGGTTGAGAGAACTCTGTAACTCTTATAGAGAGGGTTAAGCAAGAAGTGCTAGCTCCACAGAGCTTAAGCCTATTTATAATAAACTTTAGACGTTTTAGTAATTTAATTGAAATGAAATTCTAATTTTAATTAAACTTTAATTAGAATTACAAATAATTATAATTCAATTCCAATTATGCCCATACAAGATTCAATATCTCATATTGATCTTTATTTATTAAATATCTTATATTTAATCATAAAGTTTTTTAAACTTTACGATCAACTCCAACTTGATTAAATTAACTTTGCTCTCTTCAACCCATTCTATATATGAGACCCATTAGGTTCTCAAATATGTTGTCAATGATTATAAAATCTAATTTTAATTCATAATTAAACTTGGATAAATTAAAACTCCTTTTAATTTATCTTTAATTCTCCAATTAAATAATTTATAATCATAGATCAAGATTGGTGTCTAGCAACGCATTATGACCACCCAAATATTTAGGAATGTCAAACTGATTTTAAGTAACCTTTCAATGCATAATTTTTCCGTGTAATTCAATCATTTCATCATACAATGTTCCAATTAGACATAGAGCATGGAATTAATGTCTACTCTATTTTGAGTCTAATCATATTAGTTCTTTGCCATTAGCTATCGATTCAATTTATGGCATTTGTAAACTATTTACAAAGCATAATTTCACCTTGGCCAAGGATTTCTTGAATCAATACTAATCGAGAACAACAAAATATTCTTCCTAATTACTTTAGGGTGATGAATCCTATCTTGATCACTCAACTATCTCCATATAGTTTATGCCACATCCAATGACTACTGATTAAACGACCTATGATTAAATAGATCATATGTAGTATCAAAACATAGCAATCCTCATACAAGATAACTTTGATGACCTCAAGTCAAAGGATCACTCATACAATCATCACAATGAGAATTCCATAGACATACAAGTAATGTTCCAAATGGATTTCTCATATCGGGTCTGTTCAG
>JANKOD010000006.1:10197928-10212837 GCA_026284645.1 Erythroxylum acuminatum | reverse complement strand
AATTCATGTTCAAGTTCATCAACTCAAGTGGATAGCTTCTTCAAATATACTTAATTCCATCTTAACCTCATACATACACAAATCCATATTTCATTAACATCATAAATAAGAGTTTTATAAAGCTTTAATGGCATTTCCAAGCCACATTACATCATCAATATCAAAATCCAAGATACAAAGGATGCAAAACCCAATAATTCTCGAAACACATCTGAAGCCTCGTTTTACATAAACTACTCCAAAACAAAACAAAACAAAACAAAACATGTAAATTTGGAGTAATGTCTTGACTTTCTTTCACTCGATCTCTTGCTCATCACCTGAATAGGGGAGAAGAGTGGGGGTGAGCTTGAAAGCTCGTGGGTAACAAGTTTATAATGAATAACAAGCAAAATCATTCAAAAAGTTCATTGTTATAGAAAGTTCTTATTGAGTTATAAAACACATGTTTCTCAAAATTCTTATCATATAATCAAAATGACCATAACACAATTTATGCATTTTAAAACTTTTACATAAATAATAAACACATAGGCACATTAGAATGGTTTGGGTAGTCCATAACAGAACGTACCAACACAATTTCATAAAACGGTCTTGTGTAGCCGTGAACAGAACATACTATCGCAATCCCATATAATGGTTTTGCGTAGCATTGAACTTAAGGGAAGCCGTGAACTTAAGGGAGTCTGTGAAGGAGCTCCATGCCACTAGCGAGCAATCAGGAGAAGCCTTTAGACAAGTGCACTTGACTCACAGAACAAACCACCATAAACCCATAATATGCAAGTCATGACTTGAAAACAGATTGCCCAAATGGCAACATTTCGGAAACTTGTTTTTCATGAACATGCAATTTTTCGAAAAAACCCTTTCATGTAGCAATTCACAATGCTTCATCAAAATTTCATACATCAAACATGTAGCAATTTCTCAAATCAATCACAAACAATAAAAGCAATAGTTAAGAAGCCATTGAAATTATTTTATTCTCTTGATTCAAAAGAAAACATTTATGGCTCATTACTCAAATTATAAACATGAAACCCACCTTGAAATTCCTTGCTTAATACTTGTTCAAAATGCCTCCCCTCTTGCTCCTTTTGCTTCTCTTGATCTCCTTCATCAATGACAAGATTCTCAAATCAATAGGCATTCCAATTGAGAAACTCATAAGACATAATCACTAAAATTGATCCTATAAAACTTAAACCTATACATTTCTTAAGCTATAAGAACCAAAATCCTTTAAAAAATCCAAGAAATAAAAAATGCCCTTTCCTTAATCCTTCACCAAATGAAGAGTTTGTTGGCTCTAATGGATGCTCTCATCCTCCTCTTCCTTTTTCCTTCTTAAATAAGCTTCAAAATCACTCTTGAAGGCTTAGAAAAATCAAAACCTAGCTTGCTCTTCTTCTTTCTCTCTTTTCTTTTTTCTCCAACGACACTTTCTCTCTCTTTCCTCTTCAATTTCATTTTTCTTGCTTCTTCCAAATGTAAGACACTCTTTTCTTCTTCCTTTTACACCATTAATGATTGAACAATGTCCATTTTGCCCTTACTTATATGCCTTGTAACTTAAATGCTTAAATGACTTGCCAATTTTGCACCTCATGCAATCTTACCACCTTAATACTATAATTCAAATAACCTATGCCATATAATCTTACTCACATTAACGTTCTAATTAACTCCACAAAAATACTCATTAAGACCTCAAAATTCATTTAAGTCATTGCCTAACTCCTTCCAAAAATCAAGACCTTTTTCTGATGATGTAATTGAAGGAATTTGCTAGCACTTCCTTCTAGAAAAATATTCCTCACTGTCTTAATTGTCTAATAACACTAACATGATTCAATTTGGTTCATTAATCTGAAAGTTATATCCCAAACATTTTTGGACTGTTCTTATACTAAAATAATATTCTATGCTCAACTTCCATCCGCAAAATTGATATTCTTAGAGACTGAATTAAAACTCAATTTCATCATGCAAATTGTAACCCTATTTCTCTAGTTTAATACAAATCAAGAATCATCTTATTTGGATAACTAGAGCAAAAGTTATGGCTAAAACACCAAAGCATACTCAATGAACATGTTTCAATTTCATTTTTCCAGCTTTTAACTTCCAACATATCACATATAACCCATCTTGTACTTAAGCTGTCTTTTCTATTCCATTTCAAATTCAAGAATTCTCCTTTTCGCTACACATGAATAATCGCCAATAGTTTCTTATTTAATAGTTCTAACTTTCAAGAAAAGTTCGGGGCTCAACAATACCAGTCTTATATACAAAAAATAACACCAGACATTTAAAATAAGTACTAGCTAAACTTTAAACTGAGAGTATTATGCTTCAATACAAACTATATTAATACTCCATTTATCTAATATCCTGTCTATGTACAAAAAATAACATCAACCATTAAAAATAAATACTAACTACACTTTAAATTGAGAATACTATGACTGACTACAAAGAATATCATATTTCGGTACAAACGATACTAGAACTCTATTTATAGTGTTATATGTATTTATATAAAATACCATGATTTATTATAGATAAGTAACACCTACACTTGAAAATGAGAATATCATTAATGAGTAATATATATGTGTGTGTGTGTGTGTGTGTGTGTGTGTTATCATTGTTCATTTAAAATAAGTAACAACTTCATTTTCCTTGATGTAGTACTAAAAATATTATGCCTCAATACAAAGTATAACCAAAACTCAATATATGTAATACCAGACCTCATCATTATCATCAATACCCAATTGTAATCCCACTAAGTCGCAAGGTTTACAGAGGTCTAATAGTACGCAACCTTACCCCTACATAGTAGACAAGCTGTTTCTGATAAACCCATATACAATGCGGTATGTAATACCAAACCTATGTACAAAAAATATCATCAGTTGTTAAAAATAAGTACTACCTACAATTTAAAATATGAATATTATGCTTGAGTATGAAGAATATCATACCTCAATACAAATAATATAAGTACTCTATACAACTAATACCATGCTTATGTATAAAATATTATTATTTATTATAAATAAATAAGTCATACACTTTAAAATCAAAATAGCATGATTGAGTATAAAGAATATCATATCTTAATATAAACCATACTAGTTTTCTATACATCTAATATCTCACCTATATATAAAAAATATCATCATTTATTACAAAAAATGTAATACCTACTCTTTAAAATCAAAATACGATGACTAAGTACAAAGAATACTATGTCTCAATACAAACAATATTAATACTTTATATATTAAAAATCACGTCCATATATAAAAAATACCATCATTTATTATAGATAATTAAAATCTACACTTTAAAATTAGAATATCATTCCTCAAGAATACTGTGAATGAGTGCAAAGAATATCATGCCTCAAAATAATTAAAATCTACACTTTAAAATTAGAATATCGTTCCTCAATAATATTGTGAATGACTGCAAAGACCTATTCTATGATTATATACATTTCATACTACGTGTATTTACAAAAAGTACCATCATTCATTTATAAAGTAGTAACATATTCACTTATCTAAAGGAAATTTGTGAAGGACACATATTGGTACAAGCTTGCGTACCAAATCGTTTCCTTTGAAAATTTTGTTGAATATAGTTAATTACATGCTTATGTGGTCAACTGTGATTACATTTGAATTTTTGAAGGGATAATGTGAAGGATACAAATTAACATATACCCGTGTATAAAATTGTGCCCATTATTGGTATTCTGAGACACAATTAACTACAAAACCTTGTGGCTAACCATAATCATATTAGAATTTTTGAAAGGATATTATGAAGGACATAGATTGGTATAATTCTATGTATAAAATCGTTTCCTTTACAGATATTCTTGGACACGATTAAGTACATGCTTTTATGTTCAATTACTTTTAATTTCGATTTTGTAATTGATTTATGCAAATGTTAATAGGTTTAACTTTATGTATTATATTGAATTAATGTTGTTTTACTTCAAGCGCATATTATAGTTGTAAATAGCACTGCCGAATATGGGTTGATCCCATATGGAATATGATTACTAGTATTAACCTTCTTCCTATTTTCTAACTAAAAAATTAAGGTGATAAAGAAAGAACAATTTAAAAAATAAATTAATAAAATAAAGACAAATCAACATAATTGATAAACTAAAATAGAGATTAAATAAAGAATCAACCAATGAAAACAACAAGTACTTGGAATTCGAATCCTATAAGACTTCTCATGCAATTATAACTTTTTCACATTAATTTAATGTAAAGTTCATTAGATCGTGAAAATTCCTTAATTATGCTAATATTTTTCTTAAGACTATTAACAACTAATACTAGGTAATTAACCAGAATCTCTTTCTAATTAAAATCCTAGAAATGCATTAATCAATTTATGAATTTCAATATTATGATTGATCATAATCTGGAAGATTTATCAACCTATCTTTAGGTTTGCACACAACTCCTTTCAATTATGCTAGATCTATTCATACAAAAATTTATTAATCTTTGCATAAAATCATATATAAACTAATACACCATGAATATTTAATTTATGAATAATAAAGAACACGTAATTGGATCTTAATGAAACCAAAGAATATTAAAATAAAATCACTTCATGGTCCATCCCGAGGTTCATTTATTTTAGACCATAAAGAATCTAGTTCCTCATCATATCCAACATAATATCAAAGCTAAAGAGAAAATAGAAAATCAATGATAATATGATGAAATCCTTTTAATCTTTAAAGACCTCACTTTAGATCGATGAAAATCCACTCAAAATGGGTTTGTTTGGTTGTTCTTCATACTTCTTGCCAACTTAGATTTTCAAGTATTTATCCTGAGCCTTCTTTTTAGTTTTCTGCTTAATCTTAGCTTTGAAAATTTAAAATGTGAATTATGAGAGATATACAGGCATCAACATAGTTTTGTTGATGTCCATCTACTTCAAATAGATGTTTCTAGGTTTTTCAGAGCCAACATGTGTAAATATGGGCTTGTACTATTGATAAAGGCTACTCACCACTCAACATGAGTGTGTACCTCATTAATATGAGCATGTTCCAAAGAAATCAATCAACACCTCTAAACTTTTCAAACACAACCATGTACTTGTCATGCTCTTCACAACTCAGTCAAAATATTGCATGAGTAATACAACAATTTTATCAGCGATATTGCATGAGTAATGCAAGAAGCAGCCGCAACATATTCAACTTCGTATGTAGAAAGAGTCACAATGTGTTGCTTCTTCGAACTCTAAGTAAATGCAATATCACCATGAAAAATATGAATCCACTTTTTCTCTTTCTATCATCAACATCACATCCCCAATCACTATCACTATAACCAACAAGTTTGAAATTGGGTGAAGGAGAATAGTTCAAGCCATAGTCAATAGTACCTTTGACATATCATATAATTCTTTTATCCATTTTCATGTGAGAGCTAGTTGGAGCTTTCATGAAATGGCTTATAATTCCTACTCTAAAATGAATGTGGAGTCTCGTGTAAGTCAAGTACTTCATGCTTCTTTGAAGACTTCTATAAAGAGTTGGCTCCACCTTTTCATCTTCATCAAACTTTGATAATTTTGTTGCACAATTAATCGAGGTACTCAGAGGCTTGCAATTCTTCAATTTGAATTTCTTAATAACTTTTCTTGTATAAGTCTCTTGAGAAATAAAAATTCCATCTTTATCTTGCTTTACTTCGATGACAAGATAATAGAATATAAGTCCTATATCAGTCATTTAAAATTCTTTAACCACTATCTTTTTAAAATTTTCAAACATCATTGGATTATTACCTATGAAGACTAAGTCATCGACATAAAGGCATATAAGAAGAATGCTTCTATTTTTTTTTCCTTATTTGACATAAAGGGTTTGTTCTTGTGGACATTTGATGAATCCATGACTTCGAAAATATTTTTCAATACAGATGTACCAAGATCTCAGAGCTTATTTCAAGCCATATAGCGTCTTCTTCAACTTTAGCACTTTATCTTTATTTCATTTCACCATATACCCTAATAGTTATTAGATATACAACTCTTCCTCAAGGTAGTCATTCAAGAAGATAGACTTGACATCCATTTGATAGATCTTCCATTACTTTTGTGTAGCTATAGAGATGATTAAATAAATTATCTCTAATCGAGCCATGGGAGAAAATACTTCATCATAATTGACTCCATATTTTTGACTGTAGCCTTTACAATAAGTCTCACCTTATACCTCTCTACTTTTCCTTGAGCTTTTTTTAACATTATATATCCATTTCACATCAATCACCTTTTACCGCCTTGGAAGAGTATAAAGTTCCCATATGTCATTCTTTTGAATTTCTTGGATTTCTTCATCCATTGCAAGTCTCCATTTCTCTTCTTGTATTGCTTATTTAAAGTTTATTGGCTCATAATAAAAAAAGAAACAAAATATTATTGTATATTCTATCATATCCATGGACTCATAATTTGATTCACCTCTTGGTGAGTTGTGTGTAACACCAATATCTTCGTGCTAGTTATGGTTTGAATCTTCAAGTATAGGAAATGAAATACTTTCTTTATTTTAAGAGACATCCCACTTTCTTCATCAAAATCAACATCTCAACTATTTACAATCTTTCCATTTGTGGGATTAAATAGCTTATAGCCTTTCGAATATAACCTATATTTAACAATGACATATGTTTCACTTTTGTCATCTAACTTTATTCTCGTCTCTTTAGGAACATACACATTTTCAATGCTTCCAAAGACTCACAAATGAGAGACATTAGGCTTCTTACCACTCCAAGCTTCTTGATGTGTCATCCCATGAATACTTCTAGTAGGGGATAGTTTGGACAAGTATACAACACAAGTGACTACTTTGGCCTAAAACTCCTTAGGGATATTTTGATTTTGAGCATGCTTCTTTCTATATTGAGAATGGATCTATTTTTATGTTCCATAACTCCATTTTGTTGTGGAGAGTAAGGAGCTATGAGAAAATGAAAAATGCCATGAGCTTTACAAAATTTTCTAAACTTTATGGAAGTGAACTCTCCTCCTTTATCGAGTCTCAAAGCTTTCATGGCAAATCGACTCTTGTTTTTAACTTGGGCTTTAAATCTTTGGAAGGGTCCAAAAGCTTCATCCTTCCCCTTTAAAAAATAGAGCCATGTTTTGCAAGAAGAATCATCAATGAAGAGTAAGAAATAGTTAGCTTTACCATAATAGGGTGGCTTAATTAGACTATAAATATCAATAACTAGTTGAAGTGGCTAAATGGCTCTTGAAATGGACTCCTTTAGAAAGGGCTTTCTCACTTTCTTCCCTAAGAGACATCCTTCGTATAATTGAATGAGTTGAGTAATAAAAGGCAACCCATCCACTATGTGCTCTTTTGATAATAAATTTAATCCTCTAAATTTAGGTGACCAAATCTCATATGCCAAAGCTAAAGAGATTCTTTAAGACATGTCTTAAGCACCTTGGATTATCAACTTTAATATTGAACAAGAACATTATATTCTTTGACATGGGAGCCCTTGTTTCAAATTATGTGCTTTATCTTTGAAAGTGTAGTAAGCTTCTTTTAAGTGTTTATCATACCCATCATTTAACAATTTTCCCAAGCTCCAGATGTTTGTTTTAGAGAAGGAACATAGTAGACGTGTGAAATAAGTCTATGGCCACCATTTTTTGTAAGGATAAGAGCATCACTTTTGACTTTAATGGGAACTTTTGAATCATTTTCAAAAATAATTTCTCCTTTTTGTTTCTAATCAAGATCTATGAATAAATCTTTGCTTCCAATAATATGATTGCTTGCACCCATGTCGAGATACAACCTAAATTCATTTTCATCATCTTTGTTGGTTAATGACAAGAATTACTCTACTTCTTCTTCTTTTGTTTTTACAAGATGATCCTCTCCTTGATTGCTAGTAAAGTTCCAAAATTCAAAGGAATAATGACTATATTTATGACAATTATTGCATTAAATATTAGATTTGTGATACATGCTTTCACCTCCTCTACTAAAGCCATAACTTCTACGACCTTTTGAATTTTGTGATTGTTGGCTTAATTCTTCATTATTAAATTGATATGTATTTCATCTTCATCTTCTTCCTCTTTCTCTTCCTTGACCATGATTACAACCACCATGATTTCTACCCTTTTCATAGCTTTGACATTGACCTCTTCCTTTTCCTTGTGAGTTTAAAGACCTTTGCTTTTTATCTTTCAAAGAAAGCTTGGCTTGAAGTGCTTAAACTAGAGACTCCTTCTTCTTCAATCTTTCTTTATAAGCTTGTAAGGATCCTTGTAATTCATCAATGGCTATGTCTTCTAAGTATTTGGATTGTTCAATAGCCACAAAAAAAAGATTAAATTTTGAATTAAAAGTACAAATAATTTGCTCCATCACTCGAGCATCTTTTCACTGTATCTCCTCATTGGGCTGGTAGTTATCAAGACTCATGTAAAATAACCATTAATGGATTCAGACCCCTTTATTTACAAGGATTCATACTCACCTCTCAAAGTTTGAGGATGCACCTTTTTCACTTTGTCAACTCCTTTGTGAACATTTTGAAGAATCTCCCAAGCTTGCTTTTCCTTTGTTACATTTGAAACTTTTTTAAACATTTCATCATCTAATGTCGCATGAATAATGTTAAGAGCATGTTGATCCATTTTATGATTTGTTTTTAATGTATTCCTTTAGGTTTGATTCAACACTCTTTCATTTGTCAGTTCTTCATATCCTTACTTTACCATCTCACACGCACCTTCAGAGCTAAGAATTACCTTCATAAGAACACGCCAATTATCATAATTCTTTTTAGTGAGTTTGGGAATTGCAAAAGTAGAGTTGGACATTTTTCAAACAACTAAGCTCTTGATACCACTTTGTAGGAAAATAGGGAGATAAGTAGAGAAGGGAGAACACTCAAACTTTCTTCATTAATTCACTTTACTTTAATTTCTTAGCTTCGTTTCAAATGCACTAATTAGTTGCTCCACCAACATACTTGCTCCATTTTCCAACAATATGTCAGTATCTTTGTAGCCTAGCATGTGGTTTAAAAATGAAGTTTTGTTGTCTTCGTCTGCCTATGTGTTTGTAATCAGTATATTGAATTTCGTTTCATATCGGTCGTTACTAGCTAGTATGTATTGTACCAGACAGAAACTGGTACGAGGTAAAGGAGGGTTTATACCGGAAGCAAATATTGGTCAGTACCGATGTTTTTGGCTTGATACCAATCAGTACTGCCAATATTCAAAATATTGGCTGGTACCGTAAGTTTTACAAAATTAGAGGACTAAGTTGCAATTTTTTTAAAACACTCCCTTCCCACTTCCACTCTCACGACCAACACTCTTCTTTCTTTCTCTCCCACAATTATTTTCTCTCACATCTCACTCACCCTCTCTTATTCAAACTTCGGTGACCCTCTATCTTCTCCAGCGACGTCATAGCCCTACCATCAACACCCACCATTGGTGGCCCTCCCTCCCTCTGCTCTCTCCTTCTCCCATTTTTTATTTCCTTCTCACAAACTCACACATCTCACTCTCTCTCTCTCGACCACCACACTTGCAGTCTGCCACAACCACCGACACCACCGGAGCACCACCGACACCTCACCAACCCACCCACCACTCTTGGAGTCTCAAGTCTCCTCCTCCCCGTTAGATTTGAAATAGATCTAGATCTATTTTCAACCTGATTTGATTCGTTGAAATTGTTGTTGAATTCTGAAATAATTGGGTATGTGTTTATGACTTTATGTATTTTTTGTGAATTATGAATGAAATTGTTGGTATATTTTGTGAATTGTGAATGGAATTGTTGGTGTATTTTGTGAATTCGGAATAGAATGTGTTAATTTTTTGTTGCGTATTTGCATTGCTTCTCGTGTAGAGTGGAACTAGAAAATGGAAATTTATTTATTGAAGTTGTTTGCTTTCATTAATGGAAATTGGAAAGAGCATAGGTTATTTAATTTAGTCAGCAGTGCACTAAGTTTTTTTTTGACAATTTTTTGTCATACAATATGCTACTATGGGACAGACATAAGGTTACTAATTTAGACTTTAGAGTTGACATATTTTTTTTAAAAAAATTGGCATGCTAAATAATGTGGCAGATTCAAATTTATATCTTATCTTATGTTTATAAGACAATTACATCTTTATTTATACGAGATTAAAAATTAAAATATTTAATATAATTACTTTTACAATTATGTTATGAAGTTTAAGCCATTTAAAATATTAGACTTAAACTTAATTAAACAATTAGAATCTAAACAAAATTTAGTAAAACATGATTAGCATCGACTTTGTTTATTGCCTAATCAAATTATAAGTTTACAAAAAAGTAAACGTTATATGCATTGAGTAACGGATTTTTATTATGATTAAATTTTTTTAATAACTCTTTCTTATCCTTTAGAGTTATTAGTAGGAAGGCGAAGATGTGTGAGTTTACCAAGATTAGATAGATTGAATATATGGTTTGACTTTGAATTATTAGCCTGTCAAATATTTTAAAATACATAATTAATATATTAACTATATAATTGTTACAAGTTTATTAAAACTGTTGACTATTGATTGCAAATTTCGAAATAGTTGGAAATGGATATATTTTATGTATGTTATGTAATGGTTCAATTGAAATTGTTGAAAATTGTTGGAAATGAAAATTGTTTATGTATATTTTGCGATTATTGGAAGTGGAAATTGTTGAAAAATATTGGAAATAGAATTTGTTTATTTCTATTTTGTGATTATCGGAAATGGAAATTATTTTATGTATGTTTTGTGATTATTGGGAATGAAAATTGTTGAAAATGTTGCAAATGGAATTTGTTTATCTATGTTTTGTGATTGTTAGAAATGGAAATTGTTTTATGTATGTTTTGTGATTATTGGAAATAGAAATTGTTGGAAATGAAAATTGTTTATGTATGTTTTTGAGATTGTTGGAAATGGATATTATTTTTTTGTATGTTTTATGATTATTGGAAATGGAAATTGTTGAAAATTGTTAGAAATGAAAATTGTTTATGTATGTTATGTGATTGTTGGAAATGGAAATTGTTTATGTATGTTTTGTGACAGTGATTATTTGAAATGAAAATTGTTTATGTATGTTTTGTAATGTTTGAAATTTTGAATTGAAATTGTTCGAAATTGTTAGAGATGGAATTGTTGGAAATTTTCGGAAGTAGAAATTGTTGGAAATGGAAACTGTTTATGTATGTTTTGTAATGATTGACTTTGATTTGTTGGGAACTGTTAGAAATGAAATTGTTAGAAATGGATATTGTTTATGTATGTTATGTGATGTTTAAATTGGAATTGTTTGAAATTGTTGGAAATGAAAAGTGTTTATGTATGATTTGTGATAGTGATTGTTTGAAATGGAAATTATTTATATATATTTTATGATGTTTGAAACTTTGAATTGAAATTGTTAGAAATAGAATTGTTGGAAATGGAAGTTGTTTATGTATGTTTTATGTAACTATGTATTTTAAATAATTGAATTGTTAGTTTTTAACTTATGGTGAATTGTGTTCGATGGAATTGAATTGTGTATGATGTAATAATACAAAATGAGTTATAACATATAAGATGGACAACCACTTCAGGAAGATACAATGATCTAGCTTGGGGCTTATACTATATTGGTTCTTGGTATGAGGAACCATACTATTTGCTTGTTTTGTAACAAGCATTTGATAGGTAGAGAAATCACCAGATTAAAAAAGCATTTAACTGGGATTAAAGGAGATGTGAAACCCTGTAAAAAAGTAATCCATGATGTTAAGTGGCAAATGAAAACATTACTTGAAGAATATCAACATGAGAAAGATAGAAGGGAAAGGTTGAATTTTGAAATTAGTAGTGGAAGTTCGTTTGTTGGTTTTTAGGGTGATTGTGGAAATGTTGAAGGTGGTAGTGGCAGTGGCAGTGGTAATGATAGTGTTCCATCCCAGGCTTAGGGAGGACTGAATGTTACACCTGGACCTAAAGTGAGGAAAAGAAAAAGGTAGGTGACTAGTTTTTTTGCACCATGAACAACTCTTGGAGCTCAACCTTCAATTTGTAGTGTAATGCAATCAAAATATTTGACTCACAATGTCGATATGACAATAGATAGATAGTGGTATGATATAGTTTCATCATTTAATGCTTCTAAGTCTTATTATTATCAACCTATGGTGGATGCAATAGCTTCTTACGGTCTGGGATACAATGCTCCTTTGATTGATGACTTAAGAGGTAAACTTTTGAGTTGCTCAGTTTTTGAAATTAAAAGTTATTTGGCAGAAAGAAGAGTGAATTGGGCTACTTTTAGGTGTTCAATCATATGTGATAGTTGGACAAATAGGAGACAAGAGCCCATTATTAATTTTGTGGTTTATTCTATAAATAACTTAATGTTTTTGAAGTCAGTTGATGCATCTGGCCTTATTAGAAATACTGATACTTTGTTTGAGATTGTTATGAATGAAGTAGGGATAAAAAACATTGTTCAGTTTATTACTAACAATGATTCCGCTTTGTTAAATGGGATTGTTTCCATTTCCTTACGTCCAACATCATTATTTGGACATTGCATAAGATTAAACTTATCTCCCTTTTGAATAGGGACTATACTTGTTGAGCACTTGCTCATGTTAAATTTCTTAATAATTTTCTTAGTATAGGCTTTCTAAGACAATCCTAATAAACCTTCTAATTTCTTACAGAATATTGAAATTCTAATCAAATAGGATGCCTCTCCCATGTCTTTCATTTCAAAATTCTTAGAAAGAAATTTTTTGGTCTTATGCAACAAACCCAAGTTATTAGCAACAATCAAAAAGTCATTACCATATAGAACTAGATATATAAACTTACTCCTACTAATCTTCCGGTAAATACACCGATCAATAGTAATTTCCTTAAAATCAAAATAAGTAATGGTATTATTGAACTTAATATACCATTGCTTGGAAGTGTGTTTAAGTCCATATATTGACTTCTTCGATTTACACACACTAGAAGAAAATTACAAATTATCGAAGGAATATTACCGACGATAAAGATACTGTAGGCAATTAGCGATAAAAAATCAATTCTTGTCGATACCATTGTCGAAAAAATTGCATTTAGTAAGTGACAAAATTTTCCTTTAATAAAGATGGAGGAAAATTATCTCGGTAAAATTTCTGACAAAATATAGCAACGGAATAACCATTTTTGTCAATTAATTTGCTGGGAATGCTCGGTGACATAAATAAGCATCAGGGTGTACTGACGGGTCTGGATTTTGTCAGTGATTTATTAATGGAAGAGTTATTCTGTCGGTAAAATTAAAACCTAAACGTTGTCGTTAGCTTTAGCTTCAACATTTGTAATAAAACAAAAATGACGTTGCTTTGTTAAGCGTTTAACCTACCAACAAAACGCACCTCCCCTCGTCGATGCTTAATTTCTCCTCTCTTTCGTTTTCTCTTCTGTCGTGGGTTCTTCGTCGTCATCGTCGTCGTCTGTCCGTGCTTCGGTTCCCTTCTCTCCATCCATCTTCTTCCTTCTATGTCCATCCTTTTCCTTTTGTGTCCATCTTCTTCCTTCGTATGCTTCGGTTCCCTTCTGGGTCTTCATTCTGCGTCTGAGTTCTATGTCTTTGCATGCTTCGGTTCCCTTCTTCCTTCATGTGATTCGGTTCCCTTTTTCCTTGTTAAGTCAATTAAAATACATATATTTTGGACTTAATATTTATTGATTTGTGAAATGGGTGTTCGTAAATTAATGGAATTATTTGTTAAATAATTGCAGGTGGTTGTCAATACCAAAAAGACGAAAAAGGATCGAAAAGAGGAAAAATATGGACAGAATTCCAAATCTGCAAATTTCCAGAAATTGTCTCCAATTAGAACACAACAGTCCAAGATCGTCTCAATCTTTAAACAAGATGTTTCCCACTGAAAATAGAAGACTACTTAATCTGGACAATATCCAATCAAGATTACGAAGAGATTCACATCAAATAGAACATTTAAGTTGTTGCCACACTTTTATAAATACATGTATCAGGTTTAGAAAAGAGAGGATTCGGAGATTAGATTAGGTTTTAGGTTAGGTTAGATTTTTTTATTGCTTTCTTAGGCTGCCGAAAACCCTTGTTTCTTTTTCCCTTATCCACGTTTTTGAATTTCCCCAGTACATCTTTGTTGGTTGCCGCAAATTGATATTTTCCTTGCTTTTCATTATTTAATGATCCATCGCGAATTCTCTTGGCTGCCGCATCTGCATCTTCTTCTTATTTCTTTCATTACTACATATTATCATCGCACGTTTTTCTATTGGCTGCCGCTGGTCCACCATCCACGCATACTTTCTCCAGCATCATCATGTCGTCATCCTTTAGTTGCCACAATTGATTTCCTTCTTAATTCACAACAGATCATCGAATCCTTCTTACTTTAGGTTGCCGAAATTGTTTTAATTTATTGCCATAGTTTATTTCTTTTGCACTTTTCTATTAGTTTAATCATAAATTTTTGGGTTGATTTAATTTCTAAATTTTGTCTTTAAATTTCTGCATAGATTTCAATTAGGGATTTTATTATTTTCAACAAAGACTAGTTATGAAAACAATTTCTTTATTTATTTCTATTGATTTTAATTCAAGTATGAGTAGTTAATTTTCTTGTTTTGGTTAAGGGATATATGTGACATGTTATTATGGTGAGATTTTTCTGGATATTTTTCATGTTGTTGATGAACATTGGATAATTTCAGTTCTGGATTTTTAATTGGATTTGTTAGTTTCTAGGTGCGCAACTAGGAAT
>JANKOD010000006.1:10158907-10170122 GCA_026284645.1 Erythroxylum acuminatum | reverse complement strand
TTCCAGATCGGGTCCCAACATGGGGTATCTAATAAAAATTTTCCCAACACTTTAAGAGGAGTTTATTGCAAAAATAAAATGAAGTAAATGGATTTTTAAGACACTTACAAAGCAATTATGATCGTTATTCAAACACATATAGTCAAAGATTGAGGGATCACCTTTTTAACTATGAAAATTAATCAGTAAATCAACCTATAACTCAAAATTGGAATAATTTTCAATTATAAAAGTAGTTATATCAACCTAAAAAACAATCAAACTAAACTTTTAGTTTTGTTGTGCATCTCTAAAATGTTGTATAATCTCTTGCTAGTAATATGCAAGGTTTGGAATATCAATTGAATCAAATTGAAACTATAATTAGTGTCCTAAAAGCATAAGTGGGAGGAAACTTTCCATCCTAAATTGTTGTCAACCCAAAGGGAAATGTCAATTCCATAACAATGAGAAGTGGTAAGGAAGTGGGAACCAAAAAGGGAAATCCTTAGTGAAGAGAAGAAGTTTTAGAGAAATGGGAGATTACACCTAGACCTAAACATACGTTTCCTCCTTATTTTGAATATAAACTAGCTCCTTTTTTTCCTTGTAGGTTGGCAAGGATGAAAAAAGAAGAAAAAGATAAGGAGATCTTAGAAAGTTTAAGAAGGTGGATGTTAATACACCCCTACTAGATTCCATCAAATAGATACCAAAGTATAAAAAAAAATCTATAAAGGAGTTATATACTAATAAGTTGAAACTAAGGGTTGATTAGAAAATAAGGATGAGATAGAACGTCGTAGTAGTTTTTGATAAAAAAAATTCCTCCCAATTGAAAAGAACTAGGTATATTTTTCTTATAAGATAGGTCACACTACTATTAGAGACCTATCCTAGATTTCAAATCCTTTATTAATGTTACGTCATTGCCTATGTATGCTTCATTAAATCTAAGACCTTTAAATGAAATAAGTGTTATTATTCAATTGACTAATCAAAATAATGCATACTCTGATATAGTGTTTGAGAATGTTTTTATATAGATTAATAAGTACGTATTCCTAGATTACTTTATATTATTGATAAGAATGATGAATATTCTTCAAACCTATGCCAATTTTTTTAAAGAAGACCATTTTTAAATATAGCTAATTGTTTGTTTTTGCAAGTGTATGACATAATTATAGGTAGCATAAGCAAGAACAAGCCAATCCCATGAGGACTGTTGCTTAACTAACCATTATTCACAAAATTAAAAAGCTAGAATAATGATTATAGATGATTAAATAAGAAAATAACAAATCTAAACACTAATTTGAAACAATGATTAAGAATATAACAATAAAAAACGATATTTAGGCTAGGTTTCTCCGAATACTTTCTTATATTTAATTTTCCTTTGGTTTAATGAATACCTCTAAATTCTTAAACAAGTAAAAGCTTCTAACTTAGATCAAATTCTCCCTCGAGAAATACAATCTCCATTTAGTGGTTAATCAAAAGTGAATGAACTGTCCTTTGTTGCTAACTAGAAGATAAACGAAATTTTTGGAAAAAGATACTTACTCTAAATAAGTTTAAACCAATTGACTTTAGCCTAAACATATCTCTATAAGTTTTATTAGTGAATCTACTTAAAGAGTTCCTCATCCATATGGCCATATCTTCTTGATTGGGATTAGGTAGGTATGATGAAAACTACCAAAAAAAGTTCCATTGCTCCTACTATTGTAGAATCAATTGCTTCCATTGATTAAAGAATTGAATATAGCATTAACTGGATAAAAACAACCTCAAACCTGAGTATTTAAGGAGCAGTAGAGGACCTATAGCACTCTAATTATCAAACCATAACAAGGTTTTTCGACCATTCCTGATCCTGATTTTGGTTAAGAGTTATAGGTTATCCGTTACTTTCTATATTTATAGCTAGCTCTTAAGGTAAATCTTGCCTAGCCTTGAGTGTCCATAAGTTCTTATCCCTAAAATAGTGTCTATGGATCCATTTGACCCATAATGGTTGCTTATCATTGATGATTCTTCACACACTCTTTACTATTAATATCTTATTCACCACCTGAATAGATTGGATTCCTAACCCTCCTTCATTCTTTGGAAAATAAATATTCTCCCAACATACCTTACCATAATGTTTCTTATTTTTATCACCTCTCTAAAGGAAGTTCCTAAATAAATTTTCAATATCTTTGTATGCTTCTTTAGAATAGCAATATGGGATAAACAATATATAAGTTGTTAAGTATAGAAATAATTCATTTTATTTTTCATAGATAAGATAAATGCTTATAGCTCTAATTCCCAATTCTTCTTCTTATCATATCAAAAAGAGTCCAACAATCTAAATAGGAGATCCCCTTTGAGGTAATCGGTATACCTAGGTATGTAAAAGGAGGGGCTTTGAGTGCTAGACTTGACTTCTTATAAGCTCCTAAGAAAAATATATAGCATCCCTTGAAACCATCAGGTAGCTTTTCTCCCTATTGATGCACAACCTCAAAAGCTTGTTTAATTCCTTGAGGGAATTTGATAGATGGATAATTGAGCATATTTTTATCCCATATTTGATGTATTTTGCTTGATATTTTATACTTTTATTGTATATTTGGTACATAATTTGCTCCAAGTGTGTATATAGATTGTAATTGCCTTCATTGACTTAAAGGAGAAGAATTCAGATGAAACGGCAACATCCCTTCTTTTCGTCTTATATGCAATTTTGATACCTTAACATATGTTGACTCTTTTATTAATTCAATTGATTGATTGATTTGTTACGATCCAATTACTTGTTTTAGTTATAATCTAGTAGTTTGAAATATTAGATCATAATCTGATTTTATACGTAGAGATTAAGAAATCCTATTGATGAATAGATATACGGCAAACGAAAAAAGTTAATTGTAACCCTAGAGACAGGATTACATAAATCTTCTAGATTAGGGTCAAACCTAATAGATGGACTCATAAAACGATAAAGCAATCCTATAAACTTTAACCTGAGTAATTCGGTTGGAAACCTTAGGATTAATTGTTAGTAAACTCAAGATCAGATATTAACATGCCATAGTAGTCTCCACGGTCTAATAAATCAACAAAACAATTGCATAATAAAAGATCAATTTGTTAAAGGTTTAGGGGATTCAAAACCTAGATACTAATTATTAATTTTGGTAATTTACTAACTTAGATACTAATTATTAATTTTGGTAATTTACTAAGTACTTTTATAGTTCTCCACTTTAATTGTGCTACCCATTTATTTTCTTTGCTTAATTTTACTTTCTTCAATTCAAAAACCACAATCCATTCTTAGATTAGATAATAGAATAATAGTAACTACTAGTACTCATTGTCCCCGAGGAATCAACTTGTATTTGTCGGTACTAGCTACAGCTATGCCATGTACTTACAGTTATTATAATATTAACTACTCATAAAAATTCAATTGAGTTTTTGACGCCGTTGTCGGGGGTAATGATATTCGAAAAATCTCTATTTTATTACTATAGCCATTTTTCTTTATTTTTTTATTTTATTTTGTTTTATTTTTGTTTCTATTTCTTTCATTTAATTGATTTTTTGTATTTATTTCTTATTGTATTTTATTGTAATTTATTCATTTAATTATCTTTTGAACTTCTTTATTTGATCTTAAGTTTGTGGGTTATGGTAGAATTTAAAATTCATTATGATAGCCACAACTCATAATAGAAGGATGGAATAGACCATACTTTTATGGGAGCCAGAATGTGCCTTCGCAATACATATCCTCTCCTTATAGGAGAGAGGTGTTCTCACATGTTTTTGGAAACTCAACTGATATCTAGGCTATGTCGCCACATTGGTGGGAGTTATCAATATAATCATGAATGTCGGACACCAGCATATATATGGGAGCAACTAAGCATGTACAACTAACCTCAAGATGCATTATACGAGAACAACTATAATTCATAATGGAGTAACTCTTACGCCTATGGTTGGGATGATGACGCTTCAATTGGATATTTACAGTATCAAGCATCTCCAGTTAATGAGCCAACCTTGGAAGATAAATTGACCGATTTCATTTAAGAATCAATGATATGGCATCACGAAATAGAAGCTCGTATATAAAATTAGTGAATCAGATGGACCAACTAGCGGAGATTCTATCTGAAGTACTGTAAGGGAGTTTACCTGGTGCTACTGAAACAAATCCTAAAGAACAAGAAATGGAAATCATCTTAGGAATGGAAACGAGCTCCCAAAAGAAGAAAAAGGAAAAGGAAAAGGAAATGTTACAAATAACATAATGGAATACCTTACCGAACATAAAGCTAGCCTACATAAATTCAAAGAAATAGTTTTTTTCACCTGAATATCTTGATTATAACTTAAAATAATATTTGAACCTATTAACGTAGCAAACTAAAGAAAAGATGACGATTGGCCTCATGGATGAAGAGACATTCCAAGAAGAGCTTCCTAAAGAAGCCTCCATCCAAAAAGGGAAGGTTGAGGAGTGGCAGAAGGTAATTGAAGAAGATGAGTCAAAAACCTTTGTCCATGAAGAAGAAGAAGAGTGGACATAGGTAGTTAGGGAAGAACTAGTAGAGGAACCAAGTAAGGAAACTACTGATAAGGTGTTGGTAGTGACCTTCTATACGAAGGGTTTCCACTTCCTTTAAGACAAACTATTTGAGCCAATTGACGATACAAGGAGTTTTGTTATTCCTTATGTTATTAATAGTTTTTCATTAAAATGGGCATTACTGCAATTAATTGGTTTACTAACTTAATCAATTATTCCCTTATTATTATCTTACAATAGGTGGCTTACTTATAGGCTATGAAACCTTTACTCAAAGAAATGGATGGAAGCAAGCCACTCATTATTGATTCAAAATGAAGTTTAGCAAAAGGGGTATGCTGAGTTAATGATATTAAACAAGTGCGACATGGGAGGCAACCCATGAATTAGGATAAGTTTCAGTTTTATTTCGTTTTGATTTTATTTCGTCTATTAGTATGGGATTTTATTTTATGTTATCACCTTTTTATCATTTTCTTCTATATTTTTCAAGGATGTAGTTGACTATTGGATGGATATAAAATCAAGAAATCATCACAATAAGAAAAGTACCAACAAACTCTCTCACTTTTACCTATACTTGTCCCCAGCATACAACTTTAAGTGTGGGGATGGGTTTAATGAATTTTTAGCATTTTTTTAAATATTATTAATTTTAATGATTTTTTGAAGCTTATTATAATCTTGATTATGAATCATTGATATTTGGAATTGGTTGAAATTTGTCCATCAATACTATGTTTCATTGTTGAATATTGATTGAATTGGTATGTAAAAGGATGATGGTTAGAAAAAATTAGTTTTCTAAGTCATATTTTTAGTAACCATTGAGATGATCAAGTTGAATGATATTGCATATTATTTACACACATAATAACCATCTTTTTGTGAGCTTTTGATCCTAAAAGAGCACAAATTTTAAAAAATTTTAAGCTCTTGTTATTTTTTTCATGTTTGTTTCCATTTGGTAGGATTATTCTAAAACTTGCTTTTATTATGCATATTGAGACCATATTTGTTAAATTAGAAACATTGACATAAAGAAGGCACTTATATTAAACAATATGTTTAAGCCTATTTCTTTGAAAATTACCATACCCTTAAATTTACCTTTAAGAATAACCAAGTTAAGCCTTAGCCACTTTCATTGATTTAACCAGTTGTTTACTTATTGAGACTTGAAAATTTTGAAAGGTCCAGTATGTTTATTATTATGGTACAGAATATTGTGATTTTAAAAAACAAAAAAGGAGCAAAATCGTGAATAATTTTATGATACCAATAAAGTTGCATTGAAAGGGCCTATTTGTATTTGCAAACAAGTCATGGAATGCATTGTTTAGTAAATTTTCTTCAATTTAACCCTTTTTATTATCTCAATCATCTCATACCTCAACCCCGTTACAACCTTGTAAAGACCTTTGAATTTTTGTTTCTAGTTTATACATAAGTGGTGGATAAGTGATTTTATTGCAAGCATATGGTAAAAGTTTTACTATGCATTGATTAAGAGTTTTGATATTTTTCACCCTAAACACTTGAGTGCATTGAGTGAAATCTTTGTAAGTGTGTAAAGATATATGCTTTTGATTTCAATATGATGATTTATAATATGAATGGTCAGATTATGATTGATCACAGATTGATGTTATATATTTATAATTTTGATTATAGTTTGTTTGAGGACAAGCAAAAGCTTAAGTGTGGGAATATTTCATAAATGAATAATTGAGCATATTTTTACCCCATATTTGATGCATTTTGCTTGATATTTTATACTTTTCTTATATATTTGGTACTTAATTTGCTTTAAGTGTATATATAGATTATAATTACCTTCATAGATTTAAAGGAGAATAATTCAAACAAAAAAATGGCACAAAATGAAGATTCGACGCAAAACCGTGCAACTGCCAGTGTATGACTCCCGGGTCGTGCAGTTTCATGATATTTAGAGAATTTGGTTATGCACAATCATGCATAAGATCATACATCTACCAAAACCCTATAATTCAATATAAAAGACACTTTTCAGAGGTAATTGAGGGAGGAAGACGAAAGGAGATGTTCTGAACTTCTCATAGGTGACTCTAGGTGCGATTATAAGCAAGAGGAGCTGGAAACCCAAAGATTTTATCAACAGATCCATTAGAATACAAGATCAAACTTCTACATCTCAAGAATACTCAATAGAAGACAATCAAGGAGGTTTAGAATTATGATTTTGTTGTTTTCAATTCATCTTTCTATTTATGTATGTTTGATTTCATATTTGCCAATGTGACTAAATATTTAATTAGTACGTTAAATGAACCCTATTTTGATACCTTAACATATGTTGACTCTTTTATTAATGCAATTGATTCATTGATTTGTTGCGATCCAATTGGTTCTTTTATTTATGTTCTAATAGTCTGGAATATTTTATCATAATCTAATTTCATAAGTAGAGATTGATAAATAGATCTACGGTAATTGGAAAGAGTTGATTGCAACTCTAAAGATAGGATGACATAAATCTTCTGGATTATGGTCAAACCTAATAGAAGGACTCATACAATGATAAAGCAATCCTATCAACTTTAACCTGGGTAATTCAATAGGAAACCTTAGGATTAGTTGTTAGTGAACTCAAGGTCAGCTATTAGCATAACATAAGAGTCTCCACGATCCAATAAATCAACAAAATAATTGCTTAATAAAAGATCAATTTGTTGAGGGTTTAGGGGGATTAGAAACCTAGATACTAATTATTGTTTTCAGAAATTAACTAAGTGCTTTCGTAATTCTCTGCTTTAATTATGCTGCCCATTTATTTTCTTTGCTTAATTTTACTTTCTTAAATTCAAAAACCACAATCCAGTCGTAGATTAGATAATAGAATAACAGTAACTACAAGTACTTGTTGTCCTCGTAGGATCGAACCGTACTTACCAATACTAGCTACAGCTATATCATGTACTTACGGTTAATACAATATTAACTACTCAGAAAAAGTCAGTCATAATTCATAAGACATAAGGCAAATCTTGCATTGGATCCACAAAGTAACAAGAGACAGTTATAAATAAAATTTAGGGTATTTGCATTTGGTCGCATTTCCTATGGAATTTAAATTCGTCCTCCACTCTTATGTTATGATTGATGATTTTAGAAAGAATTTCAACATAAATTGAGGACTGTACTTAATTATTTCATAATAGAGAAAAAATTATTTTTTCTTTAGAAAGTTTCATTCATATTTGGTAGGTGTTAAAGCTATCGTTTACTCTAATCATGTACATAATCAAACATTTAGCGCTCTTGAATCTGTCAAACTAAATGAGTATAACTTAACACTTTCTATACGTAGCTCCATCTTGAGGTAAAAGGAAAGAATTTGGTGGCTCAAAGAAGGTTAGGCTAACACCAAGTTCTTCCACAACTCTATTCTAGCCCATAGAAATAAGAACAAAATATCAATGTTGCAGGATGAAAATGGGAACAAATCTATAGATCAAAATGAGATGGAGAATATTACACTAGACTACTTTAAGAAATTGACGAGAATTGACTTAATATGTTGAAATCTCTAGGAATATTGCTTGGGCTATTAGAGAGAGTGTTTATTAGGAAATGAATAACCTTCTAATTAAGCCTATCTCTAAGCAAGAAATCAAGCACACTTTGTTTAGATTGAACCCTTCTAAAACACCAGGACCTGATGGATATAGTGCACTCTTTTTCTAAGATACTTGGAGCACCACAGAAGATTTTTGGTAAAAATGATCCAATAATTCTTCTCCACCATAAGGATGCTTAAATAATTAAATAGAACCTAATTTTTATCTAATTCAAAATGCTAAAACTCTTATTCGATGATGGTTTTTCACCCAATATCTTATTGCAATACTGTATACAATGTTATCTCCAAAATCATTATAGGTGGACTCAATAATCCACTTAAGGATTTGATTTGTCAAGCATAAGGATCTTTCATAGCTGGGAGGTCAATCAATGGCAACATAATGTTAGTCTAGGAATAAATGAAAGATTATATACCATAAGAAGGCATAGAAAGAGTTATGCACTAAATATTTATTTCTTTAATGCTTTGGACACCATCAAATAGGATTTCATCATTAAATGCCTACAAGCTTTTGGTTATCTAGATTAATTTTTGTATTGACTAAAAGAATGTGTTTCCTTAGTCTTATTTAACTCATTAATCAATGGGAATCAACCAATATATTTAGAAATTCCAAGGGCATAAGATAGGGGGTCCACTTTCCCTATCTATTTACCATAACAATTAAAGCCTTATCTAGGTTAATCCAAAGCCTCATTTAGGATAATGGCATATTTGTCTATCATCATAAATGCAAAGGATTGAAGATTAGCCACTTGGCTATTACAGTTGACTTAATGATATGTTATGGTGTTGATACATATACTTTAAATCTCATTATAAGAATTATAAAGGAGTTATCTAAAATATCATGACTCAATATTATCTATATGAAAAGCAGCATCTATATATCATCTAACATTCAAAAAACTTCGACCAAAAAAAAACATTCAAAAAACAAAAGCTTTAAGTAGAATCATTAGATTACAAATTCATTAACCTCCACTCAAATCCCTTGAAGTCCTCATCACCATTTATAAGCCAAAGTATTTTAATTATATCCATCAACTGGAATCATTTAAGTCTAGAATTAAGTTTTTTTAAATGAACATATGGACCACCTAAAACAGATCGGGCCTTCCCTTGGCCCAAACTAGGACTCAATTGGATGGAGAACAGGATGACTTAGAATGTGAATTCTACTTTGATGGGAGATGAAGATAGGCCTTTGGCCAAACAAAGTGGTCAATTTTAAAGGGGCAAAATTGACAAAAGATGAATTATGTTTACCTAAATAAGAAGGGGGATAGGATTAGTACCTATATAGATTATATAAAAGGTCCTTTTGGCAATGAGAGTGTGGATACTTTTCAATGACATGGAAATAGTTTGGTCTAAGCGGATCAATGAATACTATTTAAAATACATAAGTTTTTGGCAGTTAAGTACCGGTAGGGAACAATCATGGATCCTGGTTTATATTTTAATAATGAGGGAATTTATTTATCACTGATTCAAATATCAAGTAAAGAATGGGAAAAGGACTTAGTTTTGGTTTGGAAACTATAAAAAATTGATTCCTCTATACATGAGAATAAGCTAAATCACTAGGATTCTATTAAAGGCCAAGTTTAATACCATCATTCAAAATGGTAGATGATGGTGCAACTTTAGCGGGTCTAGTACTATTACAAACTTTCTACCTTAGTACTCTCCATCATACAATGATGAAGATACAATTATTTGGAAGGGACATAGCCCTAAAAAATTCAATAAGTCTTCTTGTCTTCAAATATTGATAGCATACTTAACCAAGGTACCATGGTTTGGCCGAATTTGGACCAAAAATTCTCTCCTCTAAAGCTTCTATGATCTACTGGTTAGTAATCAAACATAGACTCATGAGCAAGGATAGATGGATTGGAAATATAACCTATCTGTTGTATAAGGAACGACCTGAATCAAACAACCATCTCTTCTTCCAATGTAGCTAGTCTTAAGTCATTTGGACTAAAGTGCAACAAATAATGCAAGTATCCTACTCAAAGAGAATGGGAACATATATTAGATTGGGTTATTAATCAATTTAATCAGTCAATAAGATGGAATAATTCTAAAAATAGCTTTTACATGCTCCATCAATGTAATTAGGAGACAAAGGAACTTCAGGTTGCTTTAAAAAAAGAGGTTCATAAGCACATCCTAACTGATAAAATCATGAACTGGAATAGAGAAGTCCTCTTGGCTCATGATGATTATCTAAATGCTAGTACCAAAATGAGGAACTTATGGGATCATTAGATTTCATCTTGTTTTAATAGTAATAGCTATGATTAAGTCATTGTAATGTTGTAAAAGCTCTACTTGAGATAATAAAATTCATTTATTTTTTGAAAAATTTAAGAACTCAATTACATATGTACCTTTTACTTATCAATAAAATACCAATTACTTATATATATAGAAAAAATTATCTTTTTAAAAAATTAAAGAATTTGATTGATAAAATATAAAGTTAAATACAAATCTTAGAAAAGATAAGTAACTAATCCACATGATTAAGATAACTTTAGCTTTTAAGCAAGCAAGACTTACTTCACTTGATTTACATATGGTTCATAGTATTTGAGCAGCAATTGGAGATATTCTTTGTTATAGTCCAGTTGCTAGTGGATTAGTATCAATCTTACAATAGCAGTGACCACCTAATGATCAGGGTTTGACTACAATTATTGGACCTCATTTTCGGAGCCCAACATTCGGAGTCATAAAATGTGATCTTTATTACCCCGTATTTCTGGAGTCCAACTCTTTCTCTGATACCACAACTGTTGGGCACCCTGCCCTCGCGAAACACATCCTTGACATCCTGAATGACATCTGAACACGCATCCTATGGATATATTATCAAACTTCATATCTTATGCTCATTTTCGTTTCATAATTCAATCACTTATCATTTCTTTTCTAGCATTATTTGCTCCTATTATCAAATTCTCATTCACTTTAACTTGATACACTTTACTCCTCTT
>JANKOD010000006.1:10141960-10153338 GCA_026284645.1 Erythroxylum acuminatum | reverse complement strand
ACATGTTTTGATTCTTTTATTAATGTAATTGGTTTGGATTGATCAATTGCAATTCAATTACGTGTTTTATATATGTTCTAATAGATCTAGAATATTAAATCCTTGTCTGATTTCTTTTACAGAGATTGAGAAATCTTATTTATAAATAAATATACTGTAATTAGAAGGAGTTAATTACAACCCTAAGGATAGGATGACATAAATCTTTCGGATTAGGGTCAAACTTGATTGAGGGATTTGTAAATTGGTAAAGCAATCCTACTTTAACTTGAGTAATTTGGTTAAAAACCTTAGATTAATTGCTATTAGACTCAAGGTCAACTATTAGCATATCATAGGAATCTCCACAGTCCAATAGATCAATAAAATAATTCTATAATAAAAGATCAATATGTTAAGGGTTTTAGGCGATTCAAACCTAGATACTAATTTTTTGATATCGACAGTTTACTAAGTGCTTCTTAATTCTTTGATTCAATCTCGTTGCCCATTCATTTTACTCGTTTTAGTTTCATTTTCTTTTCAATTAAAAATCAAACCCAATTTTGTAGGCTAGATAATAGGATAATTGTAATTATTAGTATTCATAGTCCTCGTGAGATCAACCCGTACTTGTCGATACTAACTACAGCTATATTGTGCATTTGTGGTAAAAAAATGTTGACACACTTAGAAAAAGTCAATCAAGTTTTTGGCGTCTTTGTTAGGGATTTTGATATTAGGAACTCCTGAATCCTATTACTTTAGTGATTATTTTCTGTATTTTATTTTATTTTTATTGTATTGTACTGTATTGTATTATATTTATTTACGAAGTCAATTATCTTTTTAATTTCTCTACTTGATCTTGAGTTTGTAGTTTATTGTAGGATTTAAGATTCTTTGTCATAGTCATAACTCATAATGGAAAGATGGAGCAGACGATATTATTATGGGAGCTAGGATATGTCTTCACAATATGAAACATCACTGTATTAGGAGTCGTTCCTTGCATGTTTTTAGAAGCTCAACTAATGTCCATGCAGTGTTGTAACATTTGTGGGAGTAATTCTTACAATCATGAATTTTGAGCACCGACGTATATATGAAAGCAAGCAAACATGTACAATTGACCTCAAGGCCCATCATACAAGAACACATGTAATTTAGACTGGAGCAAACCTTATGCATACGGATGGAATGACTATGCTCTAACCGAATGTGTACAACAAGAGAAGCAATACGAAAGTATTACAAATAAACTAACGGAATGCCTTGTTGAGAGACTTGCTAGTCAACGTGAATTAGATGAGAGATTTTCTTTACCTATATGATGAGCATAATACTTCATATTATTTGAGCTTCCAAACGTCTCAGAGTGAAGAAGAGACAACAGTCAATTCCACTAATGAAGATACATTTAAAGAAGGTGAGAAGGTAACTACTGCTCTGAAAGATATGATGGCTAAATTTGTTAAAAAATCAAACATGAGGCATAAGGATACAAAGGATCTCATAAAGAATATGGTGAATCAAATCGAATCAATCAATTGGAAGAGAAATTATCTAACGAACAGCAAAGGAGTTTGCCTAAACCTACTAAAATAGATCCTAAAGAATTTCAAATGGCAATCACTCTTAGGAGTGGAAACGAGCTTCCAAAAGAAGACGACAATAAAGAAGATGAAGTCTTTATCTAAGAAGAGGAAGTAGAGGAGTGGCTAAAGATAATAGAAGAAGATAAGCCATATACCTCTATCCTAGAAGAAGAAGAAGAGTGGACAGAGATGGTTAAGGAAAAATTGGTGGAGAAACCAAGTAAGGAAACTACTGACGCATCATTGGTAGCCACCTTAAGTACGGAGGGTTCCCATTTCGTCTAAGGAAAAATACTTGCATTAACTAATTATTTAGGGAGTTTTGTTATCCCTTATTTTATTAACATTTTTTAATTGAAAAGGGCGTCACTACATTTAATTGATTTTACTAATTTAATAAATTATGTCCTTGTT
The DNA here is from genome assembly GCA_026284645.1 of Erythroxylum acuminatum. Classification (NCBI taxonomy): domain Eukaryota; kingdom Viridiplantae; phylum Streptophyta; class Magnoliopsida; order Malpighiales; family Erythroxylaceae; genus Erythroxylum; species Erythroxylum acuminatum. Next base: position 10,151,347 of record JANKOD010000006.1, on the reverse strand, counting down.
ATTATCTTGCAACTAATGGCTTATTTATAGACTACAAAAATCCCATATGGAGAAACGGGTGGAAGCAAACCATTTATCATAAACCTATTATGAGGGTTAACTTGCAGATTACGTTGACCTAACGATGTTAATCAAGCGCTGCATAGGAGGCAATTCATGAATTAGGATAAATATTATTTTATTTTATTTTATTTTGATATTTCTTAGTTATTTTCATGTTCTTTTATCTCTTTTTCTTATATTTTGCAAGGATATGGTTAACATTGGATGGAATTGAAATAAAAAAAATCATCACAATCAGGAAAGTACCAAAAAAATCATTTTCATATATGCTTGTATTGTGTACATTGGGGACAATATACAATTGCAAGTGTGATGATAGGTTTAATGATTGTTTAACGAATTCTTTAAGCTTATTATGATTTTGATTATAAAATTCTTTTAAGTGATATTTTGAATTGGTTGAAATCTGTGTATGAATACTATGTTTCATTGTTAAATATTGATTTGAATTGGTACAGAAAGGATGATGGTTAGAATAAAATTAGTTCTCTAAGTCATGTTTTTAGTAATCATTGAAACATTCAAATTGAATGATATTACATATTATTTATACACGTAATAACCATATTTTTCATGAGCTTTTGAGCCTAAAAGAAAAAAAAATTTAAATTTGAGGCTCTTTCCTTCTTACATGTGTGCTATCATGTGTAGTAGAATGATTCTCGAACTTGCTATTATTATGCATATTGAGACCATATTTGTTAAATTAGAAACATTAAAGCGACAAAGACACTTAGATTCAACAACTTGCTTTAGCCTATTTCTTTGATAATTACCATACCTATAAAATTATCCTTTAGGAATTACTAAGTTGAGCCTTAGCCTTTTTCATTGATTTTACCCACATATTAACCTTTATCATATTTTTTTAAGACTTTATTGTTTTGAACCTTGAAGGTTATTTACATTCTTTACTTGGTTAAGACTTGAAATTATTGAAAGGTCCAAAATTTCATTAATTGTGGTATTGAATGCTCAAATTATTGTTAAAGAAATTAAGAGTATTGTTAAAAAGAATTGTGAATAAGTTCATGGTACCAATAAAGTTGCAATGAAAGGACCTGTATGTTTTGTAAACAAGTCTTATAATTTCTTCTTTAGTAAATTTCCTTTAATTCAGTCGTTTTTATTATCCTAACCATACCATACCTAAGCCCCATTACAACCTTATAAAGACCTTTTGATGTTTGTTTCTAGTTTATAAATAAGTGGTGGAGATGTGATTTTATTGCAAGCCCATGGTAAGAGTTTGACTATACATTGACTGAGAGTTTTAATACTTTTCACCCTAAACTCTTGAGTGCATTAAGTGTCATCTTAGTGAGGGTGTAAAGATTAATGCTTTTGACTTCAATGAGATTATAATGTGATTACTATTAATATTGCTTAGGAAGTTAATTTTAGGATAATTTGATTCTACTTGTATGTTAATTTGATTTAATACAATATGATGATGTATAGTATGAATGGACAAATTGAGATTGATGTTGTAAGATTTATAATTTTGATTATAGTTTGCATGAGGACAATCAAAAGCTTAACTGTGGGGATGTTTGATAGACGCATAATTGATCATATTTGATGTATTTTTGCTTTATAAATTATACTTTTATCGCATATTTGGCACTTAATTCCCTCCAAGTGTGTTTAAAGAGTACAATTACCTTCATAGAATTAAAGGAGAAAATTTTGAAAGAAAAAAGGACATAAAACAAAGATTCAAAGCACAAAAGGGATGCACAACTGTGTATCAACCATGTACTTCTCCCAAGCTATGCAGATTCACGATTTTCAGAGATTTTGGTTGTGCATCAAACCTTGCATTGACCAAAACCCTAGAATTTACTATAAAAGATGTTTTTGGAGACAAATTGAGATAGCAGTCTTTTGGAGACGATTCCCGTACATGGAGAACATCCATAAGTGATGATATTGATCTAAAGAAGTGAAAAAAAACAAAGAAATCATTGAAAGATCTAATGGAATACAACATCCAAAAAAACAAAGAAATCATTGAAAGATCTAATGGAATATAACATCCAACCTTTACCTTGCAAGAAAATTCGATAGAATTGAAAGGGAGATTTAAAATCATGAACCCTTTATTTTCTATTCATTTTTCTTTCAGTTTATGTTTGATTTCATGTTCTATCATATGTAACTAAACTTCTTGTTGGTGTTTTGACTAAATAAACCCTATGTTTATACTTTAACATGTTTTGATTCTTTTATTAATGCAATTGGTTTGGATTGATCTATTGCGATTCAATTACTTGCTTTATATACGTTCTAATAAATCCATAATATTATATCATAACTTGGTTTCAAACATAAAGATTGAGAAATCCTATTTATGAATAGATTCACTGTAATTGGAAGGAGTAGATTGCAACCCCAGAGATAGGATGACATAAATCTTTCGAATTAGGGTCAAACCTAATAGAGGGATTCACGAATTGGTAAAGCAATCCTATAAAATTTAACCAGAGTAATTTGGTTAAAAACCTTAGGATTAGCTATTATTAGACTCAAAGCCAGCTATTAGCAAACAATTGGAATCTCCACGGTCCAATAAATCAATAAAACAATTGTATAATAAAATATAAATATGTTAAGGGTTATAGGGGGATTTGAACCTAGATACTAATTTTTTGATATCGATAGTTTACTAAGTGCTTCCTTAATTCTTTAATTTAATCTCACTGCCCATTTATTTTACTTGCTTTAGTTTTATTTTCTTTTAAATTAAATATCAAACCCAATTATGTAGACTAGATAATAGGATAATAGTAATTACTAGTACTCATAGTCCTTGCAAGATTGACATGTACTTATCAATACTAGCTACAGCTACGTCGTGCACTTGTGGTAAAATAATATTGACACATTCAAAAAGATCGATCACTGCAAACATTAATCATTCAAAATGTGTCAACATACTAACCTATTCCTTTTATATTTAAGTATTTTGGATTTAATATACATACCAATAAAAATATTAACACCCTATTCATTCACCTATGGCACTTGTAACCATACATTTATAATCAGTAATCAATCAAAAAGGAAACTATCATTAAGTATCCTTTCATGAAGACCTTTTTATTTTCAAAGATTAGTAGGTTTTATTTATTAAAACACCATTTTCTTTAATTTCCTTTAACATTAACATATTCTTTTGACACGAAGGCAAACTCTTGTCATGAATGTCCCCCATTTACTTAACTAGGCCACATTTTTTATTATTAAGCTTCGTTGGAATGTCAATCTAGCCTTTTAAGGCAAAGACAAACATTTTGTCATGAATGCACTCGGTTACTCATCTATATCACATTCTCAACTAGCTACTAGCCTTATTCTTAACTCGATTTTTTCAAAAAGGGCCAATAGAATGGTTATTTATGTAACACACTTTTTTTCCACATTCTTAGCCAAGTTCATTTGTTCTTAGTCAATCATTATAATGAAAGGTACTAATAATGCTAACTAATTCAATTGACTATAATTATAAATGTATACGAACAAAATTCATAAAGTGAAAGAATCGGTGTCATATCCTAATAACATACATATTCATCCCAAAGATAATTAGAACATAAAATTAACAAGGTAGTATGCCTTTATAATTTAAATGACCATGTTCAAAGCTAAACTAATTCAATTCAGTTTTGCCATTGACAAATTCACACAATGTGCACATCATAATGCCAACCTAATAAAAAAACTATACAATAATAAAATTCACACACAATTGAAATATACAAAAGTAAAATTCACACACACATAAAACGCAATTGCGCATACATCCCCATACTTGAACAACACATTGTCATCAATATGGAAAACAAAACAATACAAATAAAGATAAATAAAAATAAAGAAAAAAGTTAGAGCAAGAGTACTTATGGTGTTTTAGTTGTGACGAGGTTGGTAATAATAGAATTTGGTGACACTCTATGCTATAAAATTCTAGCAATTCACTCTCTACAAAATAAATTTAAAAATAAAAATAACAAATAAAAAAGGACTAATAAATGAACAATAAAAATATCCTAATTCTTGGGTTACCACCAAAGTAGCGCTTGGTTAACATCTTTAGCTTAACGTGCTCTTCACGTTTATGTTCAACCTAGGTTTATGATGACACTTGGTTAACATTACAAGTATACAGTTATATCTTGTTCTACATAAGGTTATCGTTCCCATGACGATTATACAAGGTTAACAGTTTGAACCTTACTTTGTCTAAGGTATTTAGAATATAATTTGAATAAAAATGTATACAAATTTGAAATAAATAAAACAAAGCAAATAATTCAAATAACAAGTGAAAAAGTGAGTTGCCAAATTAATTTAGGGTTGCGATCAAGATTAAATACTTAGGATTTATTCTTTCCTTATTTTGTTTCCTTTATTATTGCTGATTCAATTACGTGTTTGATCTAGGATTTTTATATATGGCTATGTTATTGAGCTACTTTCTTTGTTTAACAGGGGTAAATATCATAAAAATAGAGAAAACTCTACCGAAAATTTTGAAAATTGTAATTCACTTATAACATTTTATTCTGATGTAGGAGAAGTCCATAAGTAGGAAGCCTACACCCCGTCAGCTCTTTTTGCACACCCACACTAAGAAATATGATGGTGTGACCTTCGTCAACACCTGATGTAGAAAACTTAATATAAGTGAAATTTATGCTTTAATATTAATTCTTAATAATTATCACTTATTAAAATAAACATTGCCTCCTGATATAACCAAATACAAGAAAGCATTCAACGATAGTCTTAGCACTTTGAAACATTTGATGAGAGTCAGACATATCTTGATACAGTGGGTGGTAGGGACCATCGTGGAAGGATCTTTAACTTAGGTTCATTTGTGAACACATACTATTCGCAATCCTCCACGTCTAGTACAGCTGCATCTAGTAGGCGATCTGCATCCAATTATTAGAGAGTCGTTCAGCTTGAGAGCATAGTAGAGAGACTAATGGACTACATAGCCCAACTCAGTATTAAGATGGATGAGTTGAAGGGGAGGGGCAGCACCCCATCGTAGCAGTCAGACCATCCACCTTCACCAACTATATAGCTTAGTTTTGCTACTCTCAAGTCATTTTATATGAATTACATATTTATTGTAGTAGATAATATTTTTATTATCAATTAAGATAATTTTTACATTATATTATCATTCAACTTATTGTTTAGATAAATTAAATGTAGAAAAAATTCAATATATTATCACCAGATAACTATATAAATTAAATATCAATCATAAGATTATCAATCAAAATTAAATTTACAACTTAAATGTAAGAAAATTAAAAAACAATACCGATACATTTACCAACAAAATTATCACATATCTGTGGGTAAATTTAGTATACTTATCGTTGCCAGATTTTTCGACAGAACTTCAACAACTTGACTGTCACTAAATTTACTGACGCACATACAATATCCGCTACTAAATTTACCAACGAAGCACAACTTACTGTCGCTAAATGTTCTGACAGATTTTTCATACTTTGTCTGTCGGTAAAGTTACCGACATACTTAAAAATAAATTATTGACAGAATATTTTTATTTCTTCGCTAAAGATTCCCAATGGTCGTTTCTCCGACGACTCATGTGGTCGGTGATTTCTGTCGACAAATTCATTTGCCGACGAAAAACTTTCACATTCCATTGGTAATTTCCATCGCTAAACACCCATTTTCTTGTAGTAAAATTGATTTGTGGCCTCCAACGTTGAATGAACATCGGCTGTACACTAACATTTCGCCACCCCTGTTCCATAATTTCTCTTATGTAACTCTCAGAATTGAACTTGAAGAGGCATGAATCATCATCCCTAAGCATAACTTTCTCCAAGCCTTTCTTCCCACCGTGCCATTGCCCAAGCTTGCTCCATTGGAAAAGCTAGTCGCTTATTCCATAACAGACCAACCAGCGCCGATGCCCAGACATTTGCTTCTGCTTTAAGGAGTTCCTAAAATACCAACCTTCATTACGTTTTGAAAATGTCATAGCTCACCCTATTGCACTGTGTCTGAGTTCTGGATTTCCATGCTCCTACGTTGTTTTGAACTCCCGCCGCATCTACCTTTATGTTAGGATCTGGGTTCACCGCATTTTGCGTTGGTGGAAGGGCGATGAAGTTCCCCGAGGACAAATTAGAGGGGGATGGACCTCCCCCACTGTCCATTATCCAGGCCTTCCAAAGAAGAAGAGTTCGGCTGCTAAGTGTAGAGAACGCGGTTCAGGGATGATATATTCTTGAACATTTTATGAGGGTAGCATTGTAAATGGTTAGAGAAAACTCACAGAAAATTAAAATAAACAATCTTCTCATCCCTATTCTATTGTCAAGTGTTTGAAGTTATGATATTTTTGAACAAGAATATAATTATTAGGGAACATCATGAATTGAAGACAAAAAATATGGATCACCCAATATTACAAGAAAGATCAATGGTTATGTTTATGTTAACTTTCGAAGAAAAAAAATCTGTTATGTTTATGTCATTCAATTTTCTTTAGGGATGCATAACATTAACTCAACATTTAGTATTATTGATATTTCATTTTATTTGCCTAATTATAAGCCCAAATACTCTAATCTCTTGAAGATGCCCCCTTAAAGGATTGAAGATAGCACCTTCAGCCCAGAACCTGTCGAAGATCAATGTTAGTTGAAGCCTACCGTCAAACACCTGGTGCACTGTTCACGTGCACTGTTCACGCAAGCCTCCAACACAAGGAAAATATGTTGCACTGCACTTCTTAAACTCCTCCTCTGTTCTTGACTTTGTAATCTGCTGAATGTATAATGTATCTTCAAATAAATTGTAACTCAACTCACTCACACAAATCTGTATTTGTATAGTAAAAGATTGGTGTTTTGAAGAAAAGTTGTATCTTTCCCTTTGAAACCGAAAACTACTTCTGAATTTTAACACTATTTGTATGTGTGTGTGCTGCTATTGCTACCTTCTCCACAATGCTACTATAACTTCTGGAATCCAAAACAAAAATGACATTGCATACTAAACAGATGAGCTGAAATGATGATTGTGTGTTTGATGAATTTGGTTTCACTAGAACTAACTTCAGGTTTTTTTGCAAAGAAACTACTACTGCTACTGGAAATCAAAGAAAATACATAACAAGCAAATTGAAAACTTGAATGGTAATATTGTATTGAGAGTTTTCTGGTTTTTCCCTCATTACATTCATACATCCTGAAAGTGAAGAAAGTGGAGCTTTATATCAGCTCTTACATGTTCTGCTATATTTTGATTCTAAACTGAAAAATAAAGTCTTGGACTGATGAATAAAACAGACTAGTACATCCATTTCCTGATTTGGCAAGACACAAAAGTAACTTCATTTGTCTTTAGCCTAACTAAGCTAACAGTGGAAAATATAAAACTTCAACATCATGAACATTAATTAATTATTCTGCAGTAACTTGATTCTCTAACACCAAAAGTCTGACATGCAAATCTGATTGTCAGTTGTGGATTAAAATACTTCATCTTCATGCTTTTGATTAGCACTAAACTTGATTTTGCTAATTAACTTCTTGAAATTTGCTTCAACCTTCTGCTGGTTTTTTTACCTCTGCACTTCTAGTTACTTCATTTCTGGTTACTTCTTCCTTCAAGTAACTGCCAAGTAACTGAATTTAATTCTCAACCTTTGTTGTGCATTCGATCATCTGCCTCTTTCATTTTCCATTCTCCTTTGCCTTGTGCTTCATTCATCTGATCTTTAACTTCACTGGTTTGATCCATACATTGTTGAATTATGCTTAAAATCATCTCCAATTTCCAACCTTCGGTTTTCCCTTCAGCTTTTTCTTTTTCCTCACTTTCACTGTTATTGCAAGCTCCTCCACTAATTTCAACACAGTAGGTTGCATAAAACAACACAATTCAACAGCTCCTCCTTTGTTTTATGGAACCTGCATACTTACATCCATCGGACCTTACCACACTCCTTGTTTAATTGCCTGATTGTATGTCTTAGCTTCTGTCCGATCAGCTCCATCTGCATTGTTCTCATCTTCTGCATCTTCCTCCTTTGCCATACATCCTTGCTCCTCTATTTTAACACGTTCTTTCTCTTTAGCTACATCAGCCTTTGTTTCTTCTAACTTTATGATTACCTCCTCAAACTTCAACTTAGCTTCCTTAACTTCTTTCTTCAATGACTCCAACTGAAGGCGATACTCCTCAGCCTTCTTTCTTTCAATATCAGCACGTTTCCTCTCTTTTTTTACCTTAGCCTTTTCCGCTTCCACTTGCTTTCGATACCACTCACATTCCTTCTCCTTTTTCACTTCAAAAATACACACACTATCAGCTGTTACCATTTTCAAAGCTTGGCAAATTTCAGCTTCAGCTACAAAAACATTCTCTTCGGTCATGGCTTGGTTTGATTGGTTTTTAGTCTGTGAAGGTTCAGGTTGGATGCTTGACATGTTTCATGAGTGGTTTTGAGGATTTGTAGGTGTTTGTGGTTGTGAGTATGGAGCAGATTCTTTTATCGGGTTTGTGTTTTGAAAGTATTGGCTTGATTGGTTTGGCAGATTTGCTTGCATGTTTTGGTGAGTTTGTTGCATTGGGCTAGATTGAGGTAGGCTTGGTTGAGTCATTTGAGGGTAGTATGCATAGGATTGAGGGATCAAAGAAGGTTGAGGCAATTGAGGTTGAAACACATGCTGTTGAGGAATGGGAAATGGAGATAGTTGGGTTGGTTGATGGATTTCTGATTTTCCAGCAAGGTGTGCTTGGTGTATTTGAGATTCAGAAGAATATTGGTAAGTTTCTGGTTGGGATGGCATCATGTTTGGTGAGGCATTGGTTCTTTGAAGTGGGTGTATTAGTGGTGGCTTGCCAAAGAGTGAACTTTGGGGATTTTGATGCTCCTTCATTCATTTCTCATAACAAACCCTCCTAGTATGTCCTCTTTTCCTACAAAAAATACACTCAACATTGTCATTCCAAAAATAATCTTCAGCTGCATGATTAGTCCTCCCACAAAATCTGCAACTGACAAATAAACCCCCTTTAGGCATCCTTGTTCCTCCTTGCATTCGGGTATCTTTATGGCCAGGATATTGGTTTGGATTTTGGAAGTTTTGGTATGGCATTGGTGAGGCATATTGTGTTTGAGGGTATGGTTGGTTCAGATAAGGGTGTTTTTGAGTGTAGGTATGAGTTTGATGACGAATAAGATGGTTGTGAGGCTGATTTGGTGGATAGTTTTGTGCTGGAACTGGTTTGGAATCAAAAGAACTCTGGTTT